>JAESVK010001359.1:1554763-1574332 GCA_017140935.1 Hamamelis virginiana | reverse complement strand
CAAGCACTAAGAATTTGTGCTTGTTGAGTAATACCCATTACAAAGCCTAATACTAGGAAAAATTACAGCTTATCAATATAATTTAGGATTACCAATAGTGCCATAAACTCTTCATATTCATTGAATATTCATCACTGAACTTTAATGTTTTGTTTGAATCTCGAAAAGAAAAAGGAAAATTCAGAAAATTGCTTAGAAATGAATTCTATTATAAAGCATTTTCAACTTTTTCTTTGTCAGTTTCCTCAAATTTTCTGAGATCCAAACAAGGGCTAAGTGAATTTATGAGTCAAATGGGTATATTAATAGACCCATCAAGACCACTAATCAAACTTTTGAGCTATCGGCTAAATATCCCAAATTTCAAGTCAAACTTCCTGAATTAATTTTCAGCCTGCCAGCCAATTAATTGTATCCATATCTTCTAAATCATAATTTACTTTCAATAGGTGTCATGCCTTTACTAGGTTTTGCATAAAGTTAATTGGAAAAAAGATGATATGATCCTTCAAAGTAATCTCGCTAAGCCAAAAAAGATGCATAAATTTGAACATAGCGACTTACCTACTTTGAGTTCGATTTTTTCTAAGTTTTTTAGGGAGGTATTGTACACCGCCCTACTAGTGCCAAAGTTGAATTCATGAGCTTTCAATCACAATTTGAATTACTCAATTTGATTTTGAAATGAAGAAGTTGTGTATCTCTAAAGTTGGACTAAAATTCATATTTTTTTACAAAAAGCGGGGAAGTTCTTAAACTAAAATTCAAACTTAGGGGATCGATATTATTTTTCAAAACTCAAGGGAGGTCCTTGTAATTTTTCAAAACCTTAAGGGAGATTGATGTAATTTACCTAAAAAAGAATGATATTATTGAGAGGAGCAAGAAAGAAAGGATTGGCCCGGCCCAAACCCCACTTAACATGCATTAGTTCATGGATTGATTTAAGATGAGTGGAGATTTTCTGTCCCACTTTTATGTATCACTTTTCTGTCCCCTCTAACAAAAGTTTTCCTTGAAAATTTAAATATAAATATTTATTCAAATGTGAGATTTTCAAGGTTGACTTTTGTGAGAGGAGACAGGAAAGTGGTTCGTACCAGTGGAACAGAAGGTCTCCACTTGTTTAAGATATAGCAATATTCAAAAGAAAAACTAAATCCGGCACTAAAAAATATAAATTAATATAAAAAAGAAAAAAAAAAGTGATGTGACATTTCCCAAGGAGATAAAATTTAAAAAGTCAATAATATCATCCGATAAATTAGGGAACAAAGACTTGAATTGGCTCGCTGTAGTATTTTGCCCTCTTTGCTAACCTTACGACTTGTAGAATGATTTATTTGTTCTCCCTAAACTAATTAATATCTTAATTCATCCTAAAGCAAGACAATGATCATCTGCATACTAACATTGTGCTTGCAATGAGCTCTTCTTTTAGTGCACAGTTTTTAGCATGTGCAATATTCCTAGTGTTGCGTTTCTAGAGGGTAGACTTTTGGCTTCAAATGCAATGGAAAACCAAAAGGACTGGTTCCATTTTTGTGGTGCACTCAAACTTGCCCAGACTCAATTGCAATAATTATACATCTACATTTGCACAAATTATATAAACTCATGGCTATGAAAAAATAGTGCTATAATGGGATGTTGTCAAACAGAGAGAAAAAAAAATTGACATTAAATTCATGAAGGAGCTTAGTTTAAAACAAATATTGCACATTACCAAACTCTTGAGCACGAAATGACATTCAGTTTCCAACTGCATTTACAAATCAACTTTATTCAGTGTATTTGAAGTAAGTAATTGGTTTATTAATTAGGTAAAAATTCTGTTTAACCTCCATTTTTAGTCCCATTTTCTTCATCCCAGATGTATTTGACCAACTTGGAACATGTATATTAAGAAATTGATCATTAGATTAATGGTTCCACTTATACGTTTATATCATGTATGCAAAAAATTACATTAATCCAACGGTCGATTTTTCAAAAAATAATATGTGATAATTCTTCATAAGTTTTCATTATTTTTTAGATTTTTTCTCAAAATTGTGAAAAAAAAAATTTACCTCAAGTAGGCTAAAAAGAAAGGTTGAATGAAATTTTTCTTAACTAGGGGATGTCTATGGCTTAATTTTATTCATTTTATTCTAGCCTTGTGTTTATTTATATATATATATATATATGAGTCCTGTTCGCGTGAGGACCACTGGTTTTTTAAATTTACCATAAGGTGACCGTTAAGCATTATATAGGTATCTAATTTTTCACAGTCTATATTTAAGAAATCAGTGGTCTGATCATTGTAATTTTTAGCATGCTTATCGTACATAGGAAGAATATTAAATCCAACGGTCAGTTTTTCAAAATACTCATTTTGCATTAGCCAAAAGGCCAAATCGTCATATAATTAGGAAGTCCTCACAGGAATGAGACTATATATATATAAACACAAAAGGATGGTATTATGAGGTGCACCTTACAGTAGGTTACATAAGGTGACCTGTCTAAAGTCACATATATGTAAAACAAATTTTGAAAAACTAACTATTGGGTTAAATACACTTATTATGAATTTCTAACTCGTAAAAAACAACAGTGATCCAACGGTTGGTTTCTGAAAAAATCTACCGGAAAAATATATATGGTAATATTTTGAAAAACAAAAATATCTCAATTTAATTTTCACAAAAATATTTGTTAGAAACCGACCGTTGAATTGCTGTGATTTTTGGCGAATATGAAATTTACAAGAAATGCATGTATATAATCCAACAATCAAGTAGGAGCTTGACGCCTCCTGCTACGTCAGATCCGTTAATATCGTATTGAGAATAGTGACATCGTTCGCTCCGAATGTACCCATTGACCCAATCCATGAGATTCATCTTCATGTAACGTGCCCAAGCCATTTGACTGGGCAATACAAGAAACTTTCTCTTCAATGACCCTTTGAAATGCATCCACGTCACGGTTTGTGGTTTCTGTTAGAGATATGCCCTAAAACCAATCCTAAAGGGCATGTCTATTTCATATTATATTAATTAGAAGGTATTACTTGTTGTATATATATTAAATTAGATATATGATAATGCCCATGAATAAATGATAAGAGAAATATATATCTCAGGTAATTGAGATAAGGAGACTTATATTTCTCATACACATTTATTCTAAAAATAGTTCATATTCATTGGTTTACTAAAGATGACATTTTATAAACCATAAAGAGTAGTGCAGATTTAAACTGACTCAATTAGGAGGATAGGTAGTCTTTCCTATCAGTGTATTGACACTTAGGTTAATCTGTAGGTGCATGTTAGAGAACATGTACACTGAATTTGATCTGCTAGAATATTCCTATGGAAATTAAGTCAGAGGAGTATTCTTATGTTACGTCCATTTGTTTGGTAGTCCTTAGACCTGAGACACCATAGCTATATTGTGCTTTAGTTATTAGGGTTTGATAGTATCTTGTACAGCCTTAACTCTAAGGATGTAATCGATACTTATTGGCTCTAATAAATCATGCATGGAGATAGATGAGTGGTCAATAATGAATCATCACTCTCATTAGAATGAGAGAGAATGTCAGGGTCAGTTTTCAAAGATAACTCTCAATTTGAATCTCTGGCCAGAGTGATAGGTGAACTGTGAAAATGTTTCATCGGGTTCATCTTATTGAGATTATATTTTGGAGAACATATGACAAGATGTTAAGATAAGGGTTTTTACTTATATCCATACCCTGATTATCTTAACTGTGACATTAGGGGATGAAGGATTAAGTAACAAGAAGGGTTCACATAGTTTTACTATTCACCCAAACCTAGGGCACGTCAAGACACATTGCTAGACGTCACTCATGACCAGTGAAAGTCTATTGATAAAGTGTTATCAATGAGGGCATAATTGGAATCGTTCCAATTGAATCTTAAAATAGAACGTTTCTATTTTGGGAGACATAGAGATGTCCCTGTCCACTGCTAGGTTGGAGTGAACCCAAAGGGTCACACACAATAGGACTCAAGAGAGCTCTTTAATTTTAGAGAGGGGTAAGCTTCTAATTAAATGTAATTTAAAAGGACACTTTATTAATTAATAAAAGTGGTCCTTAGTTGCAAAAATTAGAAACTCTTGTATTTCCCTATAAATACAATGGCTAGGGTGCATGCTAGCACTAAGCCCACCCAAATCCTAAAAAGAAGAGTGAGAAAACAACCTCCCCACCCTAGGGCCATGAGCTATAGAGGAGTATCTCCCCTTGGTCGTTTTCTCCATCTCCATCTCATTCTTGCTTTGCTTCAAGAGTTGATCAAGAGCAAGTGGATTCAAGAGTCTTGAGTTTGTGTGGATACCTTGGAGGCTTCATCCGTTTGGAGCTTGAGTTCAACAATCGCAAAATCGAAAGGCAACCAAGTAAGTATGATTTATGTTTGATAAATATATGTTCTTGTATTGTAAACTTATGACCCTATACTTGTTCGAATCAATGCTGGATTTTGACAACGGATTCATACTCTTGTAAAAGTTTTGTTGCAAGTCTTTTGCTGCGATTCCGTTCATTCGAAAACCTTTCAGTTTCCGGCATATAGATCACATTAAGGCCCCGTTTAGATCGGCGGAATCAGAAATGGTGCAATGGAATCCGATTTCATTCCCAAAGTAGTCCGGAATGGAATTAGATTTTCATTCCATTTTTAGCGTTTGGATTCTGATGGGAATAAAGGGTTGGAATGACTGTGGATTCCATTTCATGTGTTTGGAAAACACGGGAATGGAATTAAATTTTGGTAATTTTGAATTTTACCATTTCCTTCAATTATCGTTCACTTCATCAAATACACAGCAATAAGAGAAAAAATCATCAAATATACATAGCAATATTTGAAGTATTATGTGCAACAAATACACTGCAATTAAAAAAAAATCATCAAATAGAGACAAGAATTTACAGTAGTACTCTGTTTGGTGGCTAAGAAAACTAAGCAAAGGGAAAATCATCAAAGCTCAAATCAACAATCTATCGTCTGTAATTTTGCTTCCAAGAACATGAAAAAAGCTCACCTCTGTAATTTCAAAGTTCGGTGTGTGAGGGCTTCGACAACGGTAGGGCTCCGACGGCTAACGGCGGTAGGATTCAACGGCTAACGGCGACAAGAGATCGGTGGGTGAAGGATTGAGAGAGAGAGAGAGAGAGAAATATGGGACGGTAAGCTCCGAAGTCAACTTGTTAGGGCTTCGATGGCGGCAGAGATCCAACGGCTAGCAGTAGCGAGAAATCAGCGGTGTTAGAGGGCTGTGATGGCTGCTGTGCTTGGAGTTTTCTCCGATGCTAGACACGGGAAAAATCTGAAATTCAAAAGCATAATTTTTTTTTCTTTTCCCAAGTTTTCTCGGTAGCCAAACAAAGCACAAAGCATAATTTTTGCAGACACACAGTGATTCATCGATGGCAACATCCTCGTCATCTTGCCGGCGACAAAAAGGATTAAAATTCCTTCAATGTTGCCTCACTTGAAGTTGAGAAAGTTTGAGGGAGAAGAGAGATGATAGTTTCCCTTCATCGTTACAGGAGGGGTTGAGATTTGAGAAATGAGAAGAGTGCAGGAAAGAAATTGAGGGGTTGAGATTTGAGAAGAGAGATAAGATATAAGCGTGTTGATTTTTTTCTTTGGTTTTTTTGCATTTTTTCATGTTTTTTTTTTTTTTTTTTAAAGCTTTTCATTCCAGCCATGCGTAGGAATCACAATACCGCCCCTCAGGGGGGAATGAGATGCCCCTTCTAACCGAAATTCAAATCCAGCACATTTCGGCATTTCAATTCCATTCCAACTCATTAAATTAATCCAAACATGCTGAAATGGAATGCATTGGAATTCATTCCCATTTTGACCTCTCATTTCGGCCATCCAAACGGGGCCTAAATTTGTATAATTAAGGTGTACCTTATAATAGACTCCGTATAGAAACACAATATAATATATTGTTATAAAAAAGTACTACTCTCTCCGTCCCAATTTTATTGCATACTTTGAAAAAGCACAAAAGTTTAAGAATGTACAATAATTGCACCTTTCAATCATGTCATTTTTAATTTTTTTTTTCTAAATTTACCCCCTATTTTAACTCTTATCAATGAAGTAAGAAGTTGTAATTTTATAATTACATATAAAGGTATTCCTGAAACTTTCATAATACTAGTGGTGTCAAAATGGGTGGATCGGGCCGGCCCAGACCGTTAAGGAAACAGGCTAATGGTCTATCGGATTGGATCGGGCTTGGTCTGTTAAGCTATCGGACCGGATCGAGCCAGTCCAATAAGAGAAAAAAGTCTGTCGAATCTGGTCCATTAGATTGATCCATTAAGATAACGGGCTGGATCGGGCTAACGGATCTTGTTGATGGGTTAACGGATCGGGCTAACGGGCTTTTCTAATTTTAATTTTAATTTTTTTTCACTTTCTTTTATTTAATTTTCATTTTAGTCCAACCGTGTCAAACGGACCAGGCCAAATGGATCGAGTCAAATGGGCGATTGGATGGGCTAATGAGCGGATCGGATCTTCTCGGGCTAGCAGATTAGTTCAGGCTACTTATTGGACTCGGATCGGGCCAGCCCATTAGACAAAAAACCTTAGCCAAGTTCAGTCCATTTACTATGGATCAGATCAGCCCAATTCTTTAGTTATCGGACCGTATCAAGCCTAATCCGTTAGCTTATCAAATCGGTCAGCGGGCCAAATGGGCGGTCCTCCGTCCATTTTGACCCCACTACATAATACACATGCCTTGATTTTCGCAATGCTCAATAGTTTTGGGACAGCTAAAAAAAAAAAAAAGAAGATTTGGAATATTTACACTAGTGATGACTCAATTTATGTTAGTCCAATTTTGTCTTAAAATTCAGTTTAGCCAGGTTGCCAATCACGGTGCACGATGGATAAACTTCCTGTTGTTTGAGAACACAAACATGTCCGCTCCATGATTGGGAGGAATTCGAATTTGGAAGAAAATTGTTCTTTAATTCTATAGTGTGTTGCTGCTAGCTTAGATTAGGCTTCACAATTCAAGCACTAAGAATTTGTGCTTGTTGAGTAATACTGTAATACCCATTACAAAGCCAAAAACTAGCTAGGAAAAATTACAGCTTACCAATATAATTTCGGATTATCGGTAGTGCCATAAACCCTTCATATTCATTGAATATTCGTCACTAAACTTTAATGTTTTGTTTGGATCTCGAAAAAAAAAAAAAAAATTGATATTAAATTCATGAAAGAGCTTACTTTAAGACAAATATTGCACATTACCAAACTCTTGAGCACGAAATGACATTCAGTTTTGAACTGCATTTACAAATCAACTTTATTCAGTGTATCCAAAATCACACACATATATAATAAACATAATCAAGATGAGAATCGCACGAACCCCATTAAGAAACATAAAAGAATAAATAAAACAAGTTGAATACATAAAGCAAGTTTGCATAACCACATATTAAATTCTTCACAATCAATTTCCAGAGGAATTCCAAGGCAATAAATGTATTTTGTTCTATTTCATCAATGAATTCACGAAGAGCATAAACTTTTGCATCACAGATGGCTTTACCTGAAAATAAATTAGAAAAAACAAGGTACTCAGTAAAAATGCAGAGGAATATATATCAGCAGTAGATTTAGAACCAGATATATATATCCTTGTCAAATGGCATATATATATATGATTTAGGACTTCAACTAATTCGGAAAATGTCATGGCCAAAGCATCATTCATTAAAAATTGAATATTTGCTACTAGTTTCTGGCCAACCTTATTAATTTATTGGATTAATTCTACTTCACCCAACAATTATTTTCTAGCCAAAGTTGAAAATTTTAAAGCATCTTGGATTCGTACTCTGTTTTTGGGCATACCTCAGTTTATCACTATTTCATTGGCCAGGACATTGATTATAAATGCGAGCATATATAAGACATACTTTGCATACAAATCAATTCCCAAAAAATATGTCATTGGTCTGATGATTCCAATCTTATAGTCCCAATATTCAATATTCATTGAAGAATTAATTAAAAGTAAAAAAGAAAGATAAACGAGGATGAATTGAAGAGAAAGAGAGAGAGAGAGGGAGGTTTACCTAACAAAGTATGATAGAGGGCACATGTTTGAGTTTGTGAGAATCTTCTCCTCATTCTTTAACCATTTTTACAAATTCTTTAGGCATACGAGAGATGTGCAATTCTCGAAGGGTAGTGATGAACCTCAATCCATCCGGAACCATCTTCAACTTCAGACAAAATCCAATTTTCAATTCACAGAGACTGCACATGGCTTCTTCTTGGACCCACCATTCCTCCAAGTTCCTCAACATATAAAGATGTAGAGATTTGAGTTGTGGAAAGCTGTTTGCATAGCAAGTCGTTTGCTTCCCCTTGAATGAATTCGACAATAAGTGGAGGACAGTTAAGTTAGGCAGCTTCTCCAGGGTTGGCATAGGGTCTTCCTCAAGTTTAGAAATAGATAAAGTTATGTTGGTGAGATTTGGGAGGAATTTGGAGTATTCTGGTAACTTAACTATATTCCCTTTAGCAGTGGCAGAACTAGGATGAAATTTTGGGGGGCCAAAATTTTAAAAGCTTTGGACTTTGAATATTTGGGGGCCATGTAGTGTATTTTTGGAATTTTTTAAACATAAAAAAATACACCAAAAAAAAAAAAAAAAAAAAAACCCCCCGGCCCCCCCCCCCGGGGGGGGGGGGATGGCCCCCCTTGCATTGCATGTGGTTCCGCCACTGCCCTTCAAGAAACAGTTTACGAAGTTGATGACAACTTGAATGTAGTTTTTGTAGATCGGTTTCCTCAGTAAGAGATCGAGACTGGAATTTATATGCAAGGAACGAAGACCATTTAACCTGTCACTTGGAGATATTAAAAGTACTCCTTCCAACTCTTTCAAACTCCCCAATGACTTTTTAATTTTCTAAGATTAGTCAATTTGGTCAACTCTTTAACATCAAAGTTTCTTGCATCAAAATTTTTAAGTGTCTGCAGCTCCCTCAAAGTACAAAGTCGCAACTTAACCCTATTTTTTTAATTTTTATTTTAAAGGATAAGGAAGACACAGATGTCTTAATCGTTCCATCTTCCATATCACGCCTGGTACTTAAATTATTTGCAATTAGAGTTTGTAAGCACCTTAAATTGCCAATAGATGATGGAATTTTTGTTGCTTCATAACGGAAACTCAAGTATCTCAAGTGTACTAAGTCTCCTATTACCCTTTGTAACTTTTCAATTCTACATAATTCGAGATCCAATACTTTTAGCAATTTGAAGTTGCGCAACTCGTATGCCATCTTTTCCAAATATGTACCATAGACGCTGATACCAAGAACTAATAAAGACCGAAGGTAGGGAGTTCTTTTACTTTTCAAAAAAATATTTTCATCATTAGCTTCTTTGCACAGGATGGCGATTCTACAAATTCGTTGACTTAGCTTTGCAGAGGTTACAATGGAAGAAAAAGAACCACCCATTAGCTCATTTCCATCTTGACTATCAAAAATCACAAGAAATTTTTCCTCATTTGCCTTTGACAAGCATACCTCTCACATAAAGTCGAGGAGGCGACAAGTCTTAACTGTTCCTGTTGACCCTCTTTCGCCCATTTGAACCATATTCCTATTCAATAACTCCCCAAGTAACATTCTGCAATCTCTTCCAGTCTTTCTGCTCCCTTTACTTTATATTGCATTGGCGACACCAAACCTTCTCCCACCCACATTCTCACCAATTTCTTTGTTGGTATACTGAAATCTTTTGGGAAATGGCCTAAATAAAGGAAGCATGGTTTCAGTTGGTACGACAATTCGTAATAGCTTAAAGCTAAAATCTCGTTTACTCCTAACTGTAGTGTTTCATGACCTTTGCCTCTATTTAAGTAAGAATTAATACAACGTAGTACTATATTACTACATTTGGTCAAAAGATTAATTTAATAAATATAATATAGTAATATATAAAATAAATGTTCTTATCAGGGGTACCTAACTTTAGTTAAAGTCGGCTAAGACCATTGAGCCCTTGGATTGAAATCTTGAGATGAATCATCCATTAAGTGAATGGGAATCCAAGGGCTTGTGTTTTTAGTTGACTTTAACTAAAGTCAGGTACCCCTGACTAGATCAGCTCTCAAAGTAATAAAGTCACAAATCTGAGAGTAAAAGTTTTCAATTGTTTCTAGTCACTTCCAATTTAGACTTTTAATTTGGTTACAACTTATAATGCTTACTCACTGTTCATGCCCACTCGATGGCAAACTGTTGAGCAAAGAGAAGACAAGTGGTTTAGCTGGGCTTGGTTAATATAAGCCCAATTTGAGTTTGGCTCAAGCTCAATCCAAGCTGAGCAATTCTTGTTGCTTGGGGTTAATTGAGTCTAAACAATTTGGGGGCTGTGTCTTGTTTGTTCTGTTATCGTGTGCATGACATGTAATTTTACTTGGGGTGCAACTTGGGTTGGGTAAATTCAGAAATCGATCCAACCCAATCAATTCGGTTAGATTTGAATTTGGACTAGTCCTAGGTCAATTTTATAGAGAACCGATCAATTTGATTTGGTTCTCGATTCTGAAATTTTTGGAACCAACCCAACCTAAAATCAAACCTGTGGAACCAAACCGTTCAACCAATTTGTGGAACCGTCTAATAAAATATGTTATTAATATTTATTATTTTTATATATTAAATGCAACATGCAATATCCTTATTTGTAACATTATAAATTTGTAATACAATTATACAATAATCCCCAAAACTATATGATATTTTTTTATTTTCCTCACACATTTTAAAATTCAAACCATTTTATTCCCCAAAAAATGGTGTGCGAGTCCAATAATTAGTTGCGATTTGTTCTTTAATCAATCTCTTCTAACAGAGCCATACCCCGTTAATTGTCATCCCAAAATACATGCAATAAATTCTGAGATGATGCAACAAATTATTCACGTGATGCGCCGGTGATTGTTGGAGATTTTGAGAGCGCTAGGTGGAGATCTAGTAATGATGTGATCCAGCGATGCTACAATCCAGCGAATTAGTGATGATTCAATCCGACGATCCGGTGATGCTGCAATCCGGTGCCGCTACTGCTACTTGAGATACCGGATTTGCCACAGTGCACTGACCGGTGGTTTGATCTCATGCTCGCATGAGGCTTGGATAATCTCATGGCACTGTGCACTGCCACAGTGCTACTGCTACGATCCTGCGATTTGACCTTATGCTCGAATGCTTCGAACCATGGTCATTTTTGTCCAAACCAGATCTGAAGATTAGAGACAACGTAGCCGCTGACTAGTGCATGCATGAAGTTGCTCCGGTGGAATTGGTGATGAAGAATAGTGGATTCGGTGTCAGTGTAGTCATGGCCCGCTCTCTCTCTTTCTCTCTAATTCTCTCTCTCTTCTTCTTCTTTTTCCAGCAATCACAGTGAAAATTAGAAAATAATTTTTTGGAGTTTTGAATTGAGAGGGAGAGAGAGGATGACAGTGAAAACACCACATGAAAAGAAAAAGAATTGAATTCAAAGAAAAAATGCCAAAAAAGACAATGAAAACCCAAAAACACATTGAAAAGTCTTATTGTTTGGGGTATTTTCACTATGTTGAGTGTTTTCATTATGTGGGCATTTTTGTTGTGTTGGGTGTTTTTCCTGTGTTGTGTCTTTTCATTGCGTTGTGTGTTTTCACTGTGTTTAGTATTTTCACTGTGTTTTCACTATTATGGAAATTTTCACTGTGCTATATATTTTTACTATGTTTTCACTGTTCTGGATATTTTCACCATGCTGGGTGTTTTCACTATTTTAGGTGTTTTCACTGTGCTATGTATTTTCATTGTGTTAGGTTTTCACTAAGTTTGTAAAAGAAAAAAAGTGTAGCAAAAACACAGTGAAAATACAATGTAGGAAAAACACAGTGCAGTGAAAATATAGTGCAGCAAAAACACAATGAAAAAAGAGTGCAGCAAAAACACAGTGAAAATACAGTGAAGGAAAAACACAGAGAAAATAAAAAGTGCAGTGGAAACACAATAAAAATATAGTGCAGCGAAAACACAGTGAAAAAAAAAAGAGTGCAGCAAAAACACAGTAAAAATAGAGTGTAGGAAAAATACAGTGAAAGTAAAAAGTGCACTGAAAATACAATACAGTGCAGTGAAAATATGGTGAAAATAACAAGTGTAGTAAAAACACAGTGAAGATGTAGTGCAGTGAAAATACTATCATTGAGTGTGTTTTCATTGTGTTGGTGTTTTTAATGTACTAGGGTTAGTACATTTTGAAAAATATTTTTTAAAGATTAGGACTTTTAGCATGAAATAATTTTTAAATAGAACCTTACGAAGGAATGAAATTTTAGGAGGACTTTTTGCATTAGACTTTTCTTGAGTAGAAACTATCACCGAGATCCCCTAAAAAGTATAATAAGCAATACACTAGGATGGTCAACTAATTAAATGTGCAGAGATGCGCTATAAATGTTTGGTTTTGCTTCCATGACATAACAAAGCAATTAATTGGCCGTTTTTATCTGAAAGACTATGAAAGCAACCAAAACAATTTTGCGGACAAGTTTCAGGACTATTTGGATATTCTGAAAATTGGATTAGGTCAAGTCTACTCTGTTCATGATATCTAGTTTTTAAATAGATCAGCTTACAATTGATTTGAAAAGAAACTGTACTTATACTTTATTTTCAATGCAACGCTAGACTAATTTACAGAAAAAGACTTACTAGAAAGTATGATTGAAAAACCAATTAGACTGGCTCCTCATTGGCTAGCAGGTTTTCAAGTTTGCCAAACAGCCCTTTATACCCAAAAATAAAACAGGCCATCCATTTTATTCATATATTAGGGCATCTCTAATAGTTCCATCAAATTCTTCCCATCAAAGCTAAAATTTGATGGAAAATTGTGGTTTTCTGATTTTTGGCTTTGGCTTTGATAAGAGTTGCTCCAATAGTGCATCCATTAAATTTTGGCTCAACCATCTTCTTTCCACTTCTACCCTCATTCTTTCTTATCAATTACATCAACTACCCTTCATTCATTTCCAAGACTCTAACCACCATTATTTTAATTTATCAATAAAAATTATTATTACATATTTTGTAGTTGTTGTACCTCTTTCCAAAATTAATATAAGAAAAAAAAAATCTACCACAATGAATATAAAAAAACATTCCATTACACCTCCCGTTTTAGCCTCTCTTTCCATCCTTTTTAGTGTGTCTGACCAATTTGGAACAGGTATTTCAAGAAACCGGCCGTTGGATTTGATGTTTTACTTATACTTATTATAAATGCAAAAAATTATATTGATCCAACGGTCAATTTTTGCAATTTTGAAAATAATTGTAAAAAATAATAAAATATTTGTGAAAAATTGTCACAATCTATTTTAAAAAAACACTAACCATTGGATCAATATAATTTTTTGGATTTATAATATGTATAAGTGAAGCATCAAATCCAATGGTCACTTTTTCAAAATAATGTTCCTAGTTTGCCAGATACACTAGAAAGAACGAATAGAATTGTTATGAAAAAAAGGAGCCTACCAAAATTAATAAAAGAAAAAAAAAAACCATAATGAATAAAAAAACAAATCCTGTCATCTCTCTCTCACTTTGTATTTCCGTTGAGAGAGCCGACCCTCATTTTCCCTCATTTTTACTCTCTCTCTCTCTCTCGGTGTGAAGACCCAAGGGGCAAGGTCTTGCATGCCGTCATCATCATCGGCGGCGACAGCTGCAACGGCGGTGAGACGCTCTTAAGACCACCAAAATCACCATGATGGATGGCGGTGAGGTCCTCTGACGCCGTCACCATGATCGACGGTAAGGTCTCTGATCGGAGCACTACCCCCCCCCCTCTCTCTCTTGGTGATCAAAAAGAGGATTGGCCATTTGCTCATGGATTTGCTTGATATCCCAACCTCAACCGACGGCAAAGGTAAGTTTAATTTCAAAATTTTTTTCAAAAAATTCTGCTTGCTTAGATTTTTTTTGGAGATGAACTATGTTTGGTTGGTTGTTGACACTAATTTCTGCAAATGATGTGTTAATTTTACTGCTTGATTTTTTTTCTTTGCTTGTTTGTTTGCATAGAAAATTGGTGAGAAAATGAGGACTGGGGGTTCTGATCACCAACGGTTTTGTTGATTAATGAGGGCAAAAGGGGTTTTTTGTTGCTTTGTGTTGATGTGGTAAATATGGCTGAGCTATAGTGATCAGCCAAATTTGGGCAAATATGGCTTGTTGAAAGATTTATCCTACGTCGGTTTCTCACACCACCTTAGTTAATAAGTTCTAGAGACCCTCCACTTGGTAACTTAAGTTATTAAGTTGGATCCTGATTTCTAACATGGCTGATCATTGTTCACCATCAAAATTTGGCCGGCCATTTGATGGAACTAGTGGAGCAACTTTGTTTCCATCAAAGCCAAAATATGGCTTTGGTTATGTCTTTGATGGAACTATTGGAGATGCCGTTAGATATTTACTACAGTAATCGAATACCACTCAAATCAACAATTTACAATGGTTTTATGTAAATACTGGGCTAATCTATTGTAGAAAATTGAAGTACATTATTCGAAGTACTGTTACGTCTCTGTATGAACTATTTGTACACACACAGCATGTCAGCATGATAATTGCAGGAAGCTTAATTAAAACAGCTTTTATTTAGGCACCGTTTGGATTTGTTTTCTATAAGTACTTATTTGCTTTTTTAAAAATTTGCAATATAGAAATTTTAAAAAAGCAAATAAGTACTTATAGAAAACAAATCCAAACGGTGCCTTATTTATTGGAGACAGATACCCTGAAATGATGAAGTTGGATGCTTTCAACACCTTGCTTCTTCAAATAACTGCGGCTTCTGTTAGCAATAAACTTTCCATAGATGTAAGGCCTGTATCTGGCTGGATTTTGTTCATTAATCAGCTCTTCTAAGGGCTCCACTGCAGTGTTGGGTGCTGGGCTGAAGAAAAATGGAATAGACAACCTAGCCTTCTCAGAATTCACTACCACCCTATGCTCCACGCTCTCATACTTGTCATTGCTCCAAACCTATATAAGCGCAAAAAATTTAGCCATTATATAATGAACTGCTACATCTACGCTTCGTTTGATTAGACTTTTTAAGTGTACTTTTTTACTTCTAAAATTAAAAAAAAAGAAAAAAAAAAAAAAAGAAAGTACTTTTGAAAAGTTCAACTAGACCATACCTTACTGATTAAACTACCTCAGTTAGTGAAGTTAAAAATAGAAGTTTTTGATATGTACCTGAATAATGTCACCAACATTGATGATATAAGCATTCGGGGTTGGTTTGACTCGAACCCATTCTCCATCGCTCTTTCGCCTTACTTCCAATCCTCCAACATCATCCTGAGCAAGCACAGTCAACGCGCCGCTATCCTTGTGTGGGCCGGCGCCTAGCGCAAGGTTGGGGACAGGGCAGGGGGGATAGTGATTGAAGAGGACAGTGCTAGATTGGTCTTTGAAGAAGCCACTCAACCGATCTGCTGCCAAGCCTAAGCTCTGGGAGATAAGTTCCAGCAACTTGTAAGATAGTTTTTCCACTTCTCTAGCATATTCTTCGGATATCTCCCTTGTTGAGGTAGTCCATTAGATACCATAAAATAAGTTCCAATGAATCATTTAGGCCTTTTTTTTTCACTAGATATATGGTTCCCACTTAAACATGGGATTCGAGTATAAATTTTATGTTAATCTAGTACAAAAAATACTATCCAATCACCCAGATTAACCATCATCTATTTTTCACACAGTTGAGTCAAGATACATCATGGTATGAGTCCCAGTACCAGGGCCGGCCCTGAGATTTTGGATGCCCTAGGCGGGCTCCTAAAATGTTGCCCCTACTACATATCGACTAAGAAAAAGCGTGTTAAATTTTAGTTATTTATCCTTAATTTCTCATGAGTACGTTAAATGTACAACAATCAATTCACAAAGCGCATTATCAATAGGCTCACCTCGAATCCTATCACTGATTTACCATTTTATATATATATATATATATATATATATATATATATATATATATAAAAGAAGCTCAAACTTATAACAATCAAAGGTTTTCTATACGCTCACCCCGAACCTCCTATCATAATTACAAATATAATTAAACTAATAAAGAAAACCTACAACAATCAATTCACAAGGAAGGTTTTCAATAGGCTCATCCCGAACCTCGTATCATCATTACAAATACAACAATTCTTTTTGTCCACCATTTTTGTCATCTCTTGTGCATTTGACCAACTTGAAAGTTCAATCAGTTATTTTGAAAAATCGATTGTTGGATTTGATGCTCCACTAATTCGTATTAAGAATACAGAAAATTACATTGATCCAATGGTTGGTTTTTCAAAAAATAGACCGTGAAAGTTTTTCACAATTTTTTCTTCATATTTTACAATTTTTTTTCAGAATTGCAAAAGCCGACCATTGGATCAATGTAATTTTTTGCATTCATGATAAGTATAAGTGAAATATCGAATTCAACGGTAGATTTCTCGAAATAACTGTTCCAAGTTGGTCAGATACATAAGGGAAGACAAAAAGGGAGAACGAATGAAAATATCAAACAAATAAACAATCAATTCACAATGAGAGTTTTCAACAGGCTCACCCCAAACCTCCTATTATCATTACAAATATATCAAACTAATAAACAAGATTTGATTACAGCTTTTGAATATAATTCCATTAAAATAAATATAATTCAACTATATTTTCCATAAATGTGTCAAACATACATAGAACAATGATACCAAGAAATTAACTAAAATTATATTCTAAAGAAAAATGCAATAACAAAAAATAGATGCTAAATAGTAGAACATATATAGTATATTGAGGTTTGGCCCTTTGAACTGTCCTTGAATAAAAATTGGTTGTCTAAGTATTACATCACTACTAAGACCAAATTAAATGCCCCTAAATTTTACTAAATAAAGGATGCCCAAGGCGGTTGCCTTTTCAGCCTGCCCTCAGGGCCGGCCCTGCCTAGTACCAGGGGAGGAGCCATGCATGGGGGCTACCTGGGCTGTAGATTTAGTTCTCTTAATACAACCCGGTAGCTCAGGCAAAAAAAAAAAAGATTTAGTTCTCTTAATCCATTTTTAAAAGAAGGGAGCGGATGTTGACACACCCTCAAGCTATTAGCCCACCCCCACCAATTTTGATTTTTTACCGTTTTATGAAAAAATACATTGTTTTTAAGAAAACTAGCCGCACTGTCCACTAGAAAACATCATTTTGAAGAACTTTGTAGAAGAAAGTTTTTCCAAAATCTATCATTTAAGCAGACTTTTTGGCATTTTTTACGAAATATTTTGTAAAAATAATAAATGGTCAAAAAGTCTACTTAAATGATAGATTTTGGAAAAACTTTCTTTTACAAAATTGTTCAAAATGATGTTTTCTTGTGGATAGCTTGGCTAGTTTTCTTAAAAACAATGTTTTTTTTCATAAAACGGTAAAAAATCAAAATTGGTGGGGATGGGCTAATAGCTTGTGGGTGTGTCAACATCCGCTCCCTTAAAAGAATCCTAGCCCAATCCAGCCTTAAGATTCTAGCTCAATCAATCAAAGTGGCCAGACCCACTCCAGCCCAATTTCCAATCAGCCCAACTGATAAAACCTAGCCCTCTCCCCCTCTCTCTTCCTCTCTCTCCCTCTCACCGTGTCATGTTTTGTGTTGCTTTTGTTATATTGAAATGAAAAACTCAGCACTACTAAACCAACCATTGGATTTTGGGTTTAGTTCAGTGGTTCTTTTCTGTATTCTCAAGTCCTAAATAATAAAAAAATAAAAATTTTATTTGAAAATAAAAATAAGTTGGGTGCATGCATTGTAAACTTGTAACTTTGCAAACCTAACTAGTCAAAAAAGATAAATGTCCAAAAAAGTTAATAATGATGATTGTTGAAACAACCCCCATGCCCTCAGCTTCTTCCCATCTTTCAAATTATTCATTGTGCATCTTAAATATGTAATATTTTCTTTCTATAAGTAAGTATTCTCTTTACATAACTCATTTTCTTTCGATTTTTATGTCAATTAAATTGATTTATTTGCAAGAGATCATTCCAGTTACGAGATTGAGAAGAATACTTTTGATTGCTTTTTATTCGGGCATTAATTATAATATATAGTTTTGATACATATAATGTAATGTAATTACATTGTATATTATAATTTATTTCAAGATTTGAAATTACCCTAGCCCATTTCATTAGGAAAATAAATATTACCCTAGCGCAGGGTGATCTCAAATCCTAGCTCCGCCCCTAAGTCCCATGTCAATCATGTCTGTTGGACCAATTTCAATCATGAAAAAAAAAAGTCATAAAATAGAGGATACGTAGTTAAAATTTTAAAAGAGTGGCTGATCGAATAGCATTTTTGGTTTTAGTACCATGTTAACTAACGTAACTTACTAGTTCTTTCAAGAAAATAACTCAGAGCATGATTTTACTACTTGATAATCAACCCAAATCTCTTAACACTAGCTAGAGCATGAATTTTCTCTTGATAAACAAAAAATGCAACTCTAAATTAAATTACCTTAATTCAGGAGGGTGCTGAGGCCACTGATTCTTGATGATCTTAACTTCTTTGTCATCAGGTTCAGGGGAAACTGGAATCACCAGAGGTTCATGTACCATAAAATCAAACATCTCTTTCCAATCCCTAACTTTCTTAGAATGCTCGCTTTCAAAATAACCATTAGGGTTCACCTCACTTCTTCTCACCTTCACTTTCTCTTCCATAGGCTGAGCAAAGAATTCCCTCGCTACTGTCTCTACTTTTCGACAAATATCAGTCGGCACGCCATGGTTGATGACTTGGAAGAAACCCCAGTTCTTGCATGCATTGCCTATCTTTGCAACGAGACCGGCGATGACATTAGGGTCCAAAGAGTTTATCACCGAAAGATCGATCACAGGAATACCTTCAGCGTCGATGATGGTGAGTTTGGGCCTGTGTTCGATGGGTCGAATGAAGGCTGGATCAACTTCTGCCATTGTTGGTATTGCTATGGATTATGGGTATGATTATTTTGTAATAAAAGAGAGATGAGCTATGGCTTTTATAAAGTCAGGTTTTATAATGCATCCAATGCGGAGACTTTTTTTGAGTCATGGCTACGTAGTTGAGGGGTGGCAATTGTCCCCTCAATTTTTTTTAAAATCAAATTTATAACCTATAAATTATAAAAAAATCTTGAATCCGTCCCTCAATTATTTTTAACCCCCTCCATTTTACTTTTCTTCCCCTTTTATTTTTAATTTGTTGTTATGTATTTGGTAAATATAGTTAGGGTTTGATTTGCCATTACAAGAATTAGACAAATTATTAATAGTTTCATTGATGATAGCTTGGTACGTTGTATTTATTGAGAAAAGGGCATTTGATAGTATATATAAGAGCATCTTCAAAGATATG
>JAESVK010001359.1:1537632-1554753 GCA_017140935.1 Hamamelis virginiana | reverse complement strand
TATTTGAACTGTCATTGCCAAAATTTGGTAATGACACCCTAATAAGTTGCTCCAATGATATGCCACTTGAAATGTCAAATTTAAACAATGCATGGCACGTAAGTTACCAAATTTGGCACTTGTGCCAAGTCATATTTTTCCCTCAAAAATGAGAAATGCCAAAATACAACATTAATGTATTAAAGCACATATGCGCCAAAATTTGATATCGAAGGCGCCAAATTTTGGCACCAAATGTCATGAATGCATTGGAGATGCTCTAATGATGCCATCATATAACACTTTCAAAATATAGGACCCCATTGAAGACAATTGTAAATGTATTGAACTATTAACAATTAATTAAAATTTGCCCCTCCTCACCCGAATTCCTAGCTTCGTCCCTGTTTGTGGACTATTACTACGGAAAGGAGGGCTATGAATTAAGTAATTCATTTATTAATTAGGCAAAATTTCTATTTAACCTCCATTTTCTTCATCCGAGATGTATTTGACCAACTTGGAACATGTATTTTAAGAAATTGATCGTTAGATTAAATGTTCCACTTATACGTATATATCATGTATGCAAAAAATCATATTAATCCAACGGTCGATTTTTCAAAAAATAGTATGTGATAATTCTTCATAATTTTTCATTATTGTTTAGAATTTTTCTCAAAACTATGGAAAAAAAATAAATAAGGTAGGCTAAAAAGGGAGGTTGAATGGAATTTTTCTTAATTAGGGAATGTCTATGGCTCAATTTTATTCATTTTACTCTTGCCAGATGAACCATTGTGTTTGTAATATATATATATACACACACACAAAAGGATGGTATTATGAGGTGCACCTTACAGAAAGTTACATAAGGTGACCTGTATAGACTATAAAGTCACATATATGTAGAACAAATTTTGAAAAACTTACTATTTAATTAAATACACTTCTTGTGAATTTCTTACTCGTAAAAACAACAGTGATCCAACGATTGGTTTCTGAAAAAATCTATTGGAAAAATTATATATGGTGATATTTTGAAAAACAAAAAATGTCACAATTTAATTTTCATAAAAATATTTGTCAGAATCCGACCATTGGATCGCTGTGATTTTTGTCGAACATGAAATTACAAGAAGTGCATGTATATAATCCAACAATCGATTTTTTAAATTTCGTTATGCAATTAATCCTATGCAGATCACATTACGTAACTTTGTATAATTAAAAACATGGTGCTCGATGGATTAACATTTATGTTAGTCAAATTTTGTCTTAAAATTCAGTTTAGCCAGGTTGCCAATCATGGTGCACGATGGATAAACATTCCTGTTGTTTGAGAACACAAACATGTCAGCTCCATGATTGAGAGGAATTCGAATTTGGAAGAAAATTGTTCTTAATATAATTCTATAGTGTGTTGCTGCTAGCTTAGATTAGGCTAGCTTCACACGTGTGATGAAGTATATAATATATCAATATTTCCTTTGTATAGAATCAGTATTGCGGCTAATTAGTACGTAGCTCGCTCAATTCAAGCACTAAGAATTTGTGTTTGTTGTGTAATACCCATTACAAAGCCAAATACTAAGAAAAATTACATCTTATCAGTATAATTTCGGATTATCAGTAGTGCCATAAATCCTTCATATTTATTGAATATTCATCACTCAACTTTAATGTATTGTTTGGATCTCGAAAAGAAAAGAAAAATTCAGAAAATTGCTTAGAAATAAATTATATTCTAAAGCATCTTCAACTTTTCTTTGTCAGTTTCCTCAAGTTTTCTGAGATCCAAATAAGGGCTAAGTGAATTTATGACTCAAATGGGTATATTAATAGACCCATCAAGACCACTAATCAAACTTTAGAGCTATCCACTAAATATCCCAATTTCAAGTCAAACTTCCGGAATTAATTTTCAGCCTGCCAGCCAATTAATTGTATCCATCTCTTATAAATCATATTTACTTTCAACAGGTGTCATGCCTTAATTAGGTTTTGCATAAAGTTAATTGGAAAAAAGATGATATGATCATTCAAAAGTAATCTCGCTAAGCCAAAAAAAATGCATAAATTTGGCGAACATAGCGACCTACCTACTTTGAGTTCATTTTTTTCTAAAGTTTTTTAGGGAGATATTGTACACCACCCTACTAGTGCCAAAGTAGAATTCATGAGCTTTCCATCACAATTTGAATTACTCAATTTGATTTTGAAATGAAGAAGTTGCGTATCTCTAAAGTTGGACTAAAATTCATATTTTTCTACAAAAAGCAGGGAGGTTCTTAAACGAAAATTCAAACCTTAGGGGATCGATGTTATTTTTCAAAACTCAAGGGAGGTCCTTGAAATTTTTCAAAACCTTAAGGAAGATTGATGTAATTTACCTAAAAAGAATGATATTATTGAGATGAACAAGAAAGAAAGGATTGGCCCTAACCCCACGTAACATGCATTAGTTCATGGATTGGTTTAAGATGAGTGGAGATTTTCTGTCCCACATTTATGTACTACTTTCATGTCCCCTCTCACAAAAGTTCCCATTGAAAATTTAAATATGAATATTTATTCAAAGTTGGGATTTTTAAGGTTGACTTTTGTGAGAGGGGACAGGAAAGTGGTACATACCAGTGGGAACTATCCATCCTACTGGGGACATGCAGGTTGGACCATGACTGGCCTGTTACCAACAATTCTGGCGACTCAGATCAATATTTTAGAGGAGAGGGGAGCAATAAATGGATCAATACTTTCATTCATATGGAATAGAACCCAAGATTTTATAGCATAATGCATGAGAGAGAGAGACATGAACAATTCAACCATTCGAGTATAGATTTGTATGAATGCTCATTACATGTGTGGCCGTGTGGGCTACCAGAACCATGGCGTAATTCCAAGTATTCAATAGGATATTTTTGTCAAAGCCTAAGTAAACGAGTGAGTCTTCTTTTTGTGTTGGTGTGTGAACACACACTATATTAGCCCAAAAGGCCCGTGAGAGGAACGTGCATATGAGTGTAGATTGGTGCAACTTTTTTCATTCATGTTACAGTTGTACAGTACAAGACCGGGGAATCAGTAAACTAATATGACTTTTTTAGCAGTGGTCATTGGGCCCTATGGAGTAAGTCCCACGGTAAAGGAGAGCTGCCGCCGGAGTCTGCACGGTGTGGATTTTCTTGATCGTCCAACATATGGCATGCATGTGTATGGAAAAAAAAGGGTGGGTAGGTAATATCACAGTCATCACGGACCCTTAAAAGGGTAATGTGCCGTGCTGTTTGGCTTCTCTTGAAATCTAAGTCGCCAGAATTGTTGGTAACAGGCCAGTCATGGTCCAACCTGCATGTCCCGGCCCAGTAGACTTTTGGCTTCAAATGCAATGGAAAAACCAAAAGGACTGGTTCCATTTTTGTAGTGCACTCAAACTTGCCCAGACTCAATTGCAATAATTATACATCTACATTTGCACAAATTTCATAAACGATTTCAAAGGAAAACGAGTGAGCTAAGTTTCGTTAAACAATTTCTAGCTAGAATTATATAAACTCATGGCTATGAAAAAATAGTGCTATAATGGGATGTTGTCAAACAGAAGAAAAAAAAAAATTGACATTAAATTCATGAAAGAGCTTACTTTAAAACAAATATTGCACATTACCAAACTCTTGAGCATGAAACGACATTCAGTTTTCAACTGCATTTACAAATCAACTTTACTCAGTGTATCCGAAATCACACACATATATAATAAACATAATCAGGATGAGAATCGCACGAACCCCATTAAGAAACATAAAAGAATAAATAAAACAAGTTGAATACATAAAGCAAGTTTGCATAACCACATATTGAATTCTTCACAATCAATTTCCAGAGGAATTACAAGGCAATAAATGTATTGTGGTCCATTTCATCAATGACTTCACGAAGAGCAGAAACTTTTGCATCACGGATGGCTTTACCTGAAAATAAATTAGAAAAAACAAGGTAATCAGTAAAAGTGTAAAACTGCAGAGGAAATTGAAAAATTTCTACTCAATATCTCAATGGATATAAAATGAACAGTACGTTTCTACTCAACCAAGGTGGTTGTAATTAATAGTAATTCATGTACTGTTGTTGGCCAATGTTCAATGAGGCACATTACATTGGATAATTGGATTGGCGCCCCTTAGCAACTTGACTTGTTTTGAAATTTGAAATTTAAACCAATATCCACTATTTTCAACGAAAAATTCTTACAATTTCAAAATGTTGGTTTTAACTTTTAACAAGCAGCTTCAAAGTAGAGCTTGGCTTTGTTCCTATAAGTTCAGTAACCTAAATATTTATTTGAATCAGCAATCATAGCTTCATTGGAATTTTGTTTTTAAAATTTACGACAAATTTGCGTGTATGTTAAATTGGAGCCAGTAGTTGTGCTTCTCATTCTGATCTTATTCGCCCAGTACGAGCAAAATGTCATGTCCCATATACTAGTTAAATAGTAATTTTCTTATGAGGATGTACATATATAAGCTTATGTGAGGTCTTTGTGTTTTTAGTTAATGTGAGTTGACTGTTGGATTCGATATTTTTCTCATGCATGTTAAAAATAACAGTAATCCAACATCCGGTTTCTAAAATACAGATTGAAAAAACTATGATAGTTTTCATCATTGGATAATCTTACACTTTTTTTACTGTCTGCATCTTAGAAATCAATTGTTCGATTACCGTGGTTTTTGACATGCATGACATTTATAAAAGGAATATCTAATCCAACAGTTGATTTTTCAAAATACATATCCTATATTGATTAAAAATTCAAGTCCTCATGTGAATGTAAACTTATATGTGTACATACCTCTAAGAAAAGAACTCATTACTTAAATAGGGAATGCTTGCATTTAAAGTCTCTAGGAAGGGTAATATTGTATCGATCAATTGATTTTTTTTTTTCATTTGTTTATTCTAAGATGCATTAAACTTCATTGTTGTTAATCCCAGACCGGACTGATCGGGTCAACCGATTGAACCGGAAACTAGGTATTTCACCGAGTGGTTCAACCCCCTAAAACTCAGTCTTAATAAAAACCGGCCTATTTTGTAAAAATCAATTAACCTGAAGGTTGAACCGGTCAACCCGATTAGAAAACCGGCTGGATATTTGGTCATTTTTTTTTATTTTTTAAAAAGTGTGCTAAAATAGTAAACTTAATTGTGATGGTGGTTATCAAAATGAACCTAGTGTGTTCAGTCCTTTCAACTGTGAATACCTCATTGAGGATACTAGGGTTGAGGTAAGGGTCCACTCTCTTCAAAAGATAAGTCATGTTAGGATGAAAATGAGTGCAGCGTCCTCCACTAATTTGATAATTGGGTTTAAGATCCCTAATCGGTTAACCACTTG
Organism: Hamamelis virginiana; assembly: GCA_017140935.1. Classification (NCBI taxonomy): domain Eukaryota; kingdom Viridiplantae; phylum Streptophyta; class Magnoliopsida; order Saxifragales; family Hamamelidaceae; genus Hamamelis; species Hamamelis virginiana. The sequence continues at coordinate 1,549,370 of JAESVK010001359.1, read as the reverse complement.
AAAAAATTGAATCTTTTAAGATGATCTAAGCTTGTAACAAGGCTGCGAAGTAAATTTAACAGATTGGACTGATCAGGTCCTAACAGGGTTCCCATCCTTTCGAACCCAGTCATCAGATCAAGTATTTTTTTTTTTTATTCTTTAAATTTGTTCCAATGTTTTGGTTGAAAATGATGTATATATATTATATCAGAGGTGCTATGATCAGGTGCACCTAATGCATCTTGCATCAGGTGCCCTCTTGTAGAGCCACTTGCACTTTAAATTTTGGAAAACTGACTGTTGGATTAGATAATCCTATAATGTATGTCATGCCTGCCAAAAATCACAGTGATTCAACGGTTGGTTTCTGAGAAAACTGATTGAATGTGCAGAGATGCGTAGTTCTATAAATGTTTGGTTTTGCTTCCATGACATATATAACAAAGTAATTAATATTTGACCGTCTCTATCTAAAAGACCATGAAAGCTTTGCAAACAAGTTTCAGGATTGTTTGGATATTCTGAAAATTGGATTAGGCCAAGTCTACTCTGTTCATGATAACTGGTTTTTAAATAGATCAGCTTACAATTGATTTGAAAAGAAAATGTACTTATACTTTATTTTCAATGCAACACTAAACTAATTTACAGAAAAAGACTTACTAGAAAGTGTGATTGAAAAACCAATTAGACTGGCTCATCATTGGCTAGCCAGATTTTCAAGTTTGCCAAACAGCCCTTCATACCCAAAAATAAAACAGGCCAGCCATTTTATTTATATATTAGGGGTATTTACTACAGTGATCGAATATGTAAATACCGGGCTAATTTATTGTAGAAAATTAAAGTACATTATTCGAAGTACGTACTGTTACGTCCCTGTATGAACTATCTATACACACACAGCATGATAATTATAGGAAGCTTAATTAAAACAGATTATTTATTTATTTATTGGAGACACAGATATATAATACTATATGTACTCCTTCTAGCTATAGCTAACCCTGCAATTACTTTGCAGATACCCTGAAATGATGAATTTGGATGTTTTCAACACCTTGCTTCTTCAAATTACTGCGGTGTCTGTGAGCAATAAACTTTCCATAGATGTAAGGCCTGTATCTGGCTGGATTTTGTTCATTAATCAGCTCTTCCAAGGGCTCCACTGCAGTGTAGGGTGCTGGGTTGAAGAAAAATGGAATAGAAAACCTATCCTTCTCATAATTCACTATCACCCTATGCTCCACGCTCTCGTACTTGTCATTGCTCCAAACCTATATAAGCGCAAAAAATTTTAGCCATTACATCTACGCATCGTTTGATTAGACTTTTTAATTATACTTTTTTACTTCTAAAATAAATAAATAAATAAAACATAATTTTGAAAAGTTCAACCAGACAATTCCTTACTGATTAAACTACCTAGGTTAGCGAAGTTAAAAATAAAAGTTTTCGATATGTACCTGAATAATGTCACCAACATTGATGATATAAGCATTTGGAGTTGGTTTGACTCGAACCCATTCTCCATCTCTCTTTCGCCTTACTTCTAGTCCTCCAACATCATCCTGAGCAAGGACAGTCAACGCGCCGCCATCCTTGTGTTGGCCGAGGCCTAGTGTAAGGTTGGGGACAGGGCAGGGTGGATAGTGATTGAAGCGGACAATGCTAGCTTGGTCTTTAAAGAAGCCACTCAACCGATCTGTTTCCACGCCTAAGCTCTGGGAGATAAGTTCCAGCAACTTGTAAGATAGTTTTTCCACTTCTCTAGCATATTCTTCGGATATCTCCCTGGTCCAGGTAGTCCATTAGATACCATAAAAATAATAAGTTCCAATGAATCATTTAGGCCATTTTTTTCACTAGATGTTGTAATTAGTCATCTGGGTTGATTCATTTCAACAATGATTCTCTCTTGCATATATATATATATATGATTCACCAAAAATGGAAGCTCTGCCGTGTTATAATTTAATTACGTACCAACTCATTTAAAAGCCTAAACGTACCATTAACTATGTATTTCAAAGCTAGAGCATTAATATACTCTTGCATGTGCAGTCTCCTTTATGCCTTTATGGGTTAAAAGACAATATATGGTGCTTAAACATGGGACTCAAGTATAAGTTTTATGTTAATCCTGTACAAAAATACTATCCAATCACCCATTTTAACCATCCTCTATTTTTCACACGTACCTTAGAGTCAGGATACATCATGGGTATGAGTCCCACCAGGTAGCTCAGCCCAAAAAAAAAAGATTTAGTTCTCTTAATCCATTTCTAAAAGAATCCTAGACCCACGTACTCCAGCCCAATTTCCAATCAGCCCAACTGATAAAACCTAGCTCTCTCCCCCTCTCTCTCTCTCTCTTCCTCTTTCTCCCGCTCTCACTGTGTCATGTTTTGTGTTGCTTTTGTTATATTGAAATGAAAAGCTCAGCAGTACCACTAAACCAACCATTGGATTTAGGGTTTAGTTAAGTGGTGCATGGTAAACTTGTAACTTTGCAAACCTAAATAGTCAAAAAAGATAAATGTCCAAAAAAGTTAATAATGATGATTGCTGAAACAATCCTCATGCCATCAGTTTCTTCCCATCTTTCAAATTATTCATTGTGGATCTTAAATATGTAATATTTTCTTTCTAACTATAAGTAAGCTAGTATTCTCTTTACATAACTCATTTTCTTTCTATTTTTATGTCAAATTGATTTATTTGCAAGAAATCATTCAAGTTACGAGATTTGAGAAGAATACTTGTGATTGTTTTTTATTCGGGTACGTATTAATTATAATATATAGTTTTGATACATATAATGTAATGTAATTACATTGTATAATATAATTTGTTTCAAGATTTGAAATTACCCTAGCCCATTTCACTAGGAAAAAAAATTCACCCAAGCACAGGGTGATCTCAAATCGTGGCTCCACCCCTGAGTCCCACGTCAATCATGTCTAACATGTTGGACCAGCTTCAAAATAGAGGGTACGTTGTTAAAAATTTAAAAGAGCGGCTGAATATATAGCATTTTTGGTTTTAGTACCATGTTAGCTAACGTAACTTACTAGTTCTTTCAAGAAAATAACTCAGAGCATGATAATCAACCCAAATGTCTTAACACTAGCTAGAACATGAATTTGCTTCTTGATAAACAAAAAATGCAATTAACTCTAAATTAAATTACCTTAGTTCAGGAGGGTGGTGAGGCCACTGATTCTTGACGATCTTAACTTCTTTGTCATCTGGTTCTGGGGAAACTGGAATCACCAGAGGTTCATGTACCACAAAATCAAACAGCTCTTTCCAATCCCTAACATTCTTAGTGTGCTCACTTTCAAAATAACCCATAGGGTTCACCTCACTTCTTCTCACCTTCACTTTCTCTTCCATAGGCTGAGCAAAGAATTCCCTCTCTACCGTCTCGATTTTCCGACAAATATCGGCAGGCACGCCATGGTTGATGACTTGGAAGAAACCCCAGTTCTTGCATGCATTGCCTATCTTTGCAACGAGACCGGCGATGACATTAGGGTCCGAAGAGTTTATCGCCGAAAGATCGATCACCGGAATACCTTCAGCTTCAATGATGGTGAGTTTGGGCCTGTGTTCGATGGGTCGAATGAAGGCTGGATCAACTTCTGCCATTGTTGGTATTACTATGGATTATGGGTATGATTATTTATTTATTTTGTAATAAAAGACAGATGAGCTATGGCTTTTATAGAGTCAGGTTTTATACTTAATTTTATAATGCATTGAATGCGGACACTTTTAATTTACCATGTGAGGACGAGATACGTAGTCAAGTTTAGTACGATTGTGATTTGGGTCATTGCTAACGTTGGTTGATTTGTGGACTATTACCACGGAAAGGAGGGCTATGAAGTAAGTAATTGGGTTATTAATTAGGTAAAAATTCTATTTAACCTCCATTTTTAGTCCCATTTTCTTCATCCCACATGTATTTGACCAACTTGGAACATGTATTTTAAGATATTAATCATTAGATTAAATGTTCCACTTATACGTTTATATCATGTATGCAAAAAATTACATTAATCTAACGGTCAATTTTTCAAAAAATAATATGTGATAATTCTTCATAAGTTTTCATTATTTTTTAGATTTTTTCTCAAAACTGTGAAAAAAAAAAAAAATTCAAGTAGGGGATGTCTACGGAATTTTTCTTAACTAGGGGATGTCTATGGCTCAATTTTATTCATTTTATTCTTGCCTTGTGTTTATATATATATATATATGAGTCCTGTTCCTGTGAGGATCACTGGTTTCTTAAATTTACCATAAGGTGACCGCTAAGCATTATATAGGTATTTAATTTTTCACAGTCTGTATTTAAGAAATCAGTGGTCCGATCACTGTAATTTTTAGCATGCCTATCGTACATAGGAAGAATATTAAATCCAACGGTGAGTTTTTCAAAATACTCATTTTATATTGGCCAAAAGGCCAAGTCCTCATATAAGGAAGTCCTCACAGGAACGAGACTGTGAAAAACTATGATTTTTTTGTTCTTTAAAATGTTATCATTTTTTGGCAGTCAGTTTTCTCATAAACTAACCGTTGGATCACTGTGATTTTTGGCAGGCATGACATACATTATAGGGGTATCTAATCCAACGGTCAGTTTTCCAAAATTTCATCACAGGCGGCTCTACTGTTAGATGCTTACTTTAGCTTAAAGTAAGGTGATCCTCATAAGAGAATTTCTGTATATATATATATATATATAAACACAAAAGGATGGTATTATGAGGTGCACCTTATAGAAAGTTACATAAGGTGACCTGTATAAAGTCACATATATGTAGAACAAATTTTAAAAAACTAACTATTGGATTAAATACACTTATTATGAATTTCTTACTCGTAAAAAACAACAGTGATCCAACGGTTAGTTTTTGAAAAAATCTATCGCAAAAATATATATGGTAATATTTTGAAAAACAAAAATATCGCAATTTAATTTTCACAAAAATATTTGTCAAAAATCGACCATTGAATAGCTGTAATTTTTGGCGAACATGAAATTTACAAGAAATGCATGTATATAATCCAACAATCGAGTAGGAGCTCGACGCCTCCTGCTACGTCAGATCCGTTAATATCGTATTGAGAATAGTGACATCGTTCGCTCCGAATGTACCCATTGACCCAATACATGAGAATCATCTTCATGTAACGTGCCCAAGTAATTTGACTGCGCAATTGATGCAGCGGAATATTGAAGACAAGCTCACCAACAACGAATAATCTTCCAAATCCTCGTTGACGTGTCTCAAAGACAGTGCCAGAAAAATAGGCAACCAAGTACTCGATCTTCGCAAAGAGAGAAACTTAGGAAAAAGAGTGAAAACTCTCAATAAAATTCTTATTAATTCATAAACTATCTTGCCAAGACGGCTACAAGCAAATTTATACTAAAACAAAGCTTTGAAACCCTAATATTGCCGAAATAGGGAAAAACTGAAATAAAAGGAAATTTGCCAAAAATGGAAATATGCGAAATAAAGATAAAATCTGTAAATATATTCTCTAATGATCGCTACGGAATCAACGGTTCATCAAACGTACTTTTGTAGGGAAAGTAATTGGCAGGCGAAATCTTTCCATAAATAGCAAAATCACCAAATCGGAGGCCTAAACGAAGGAATTTGCCCAAAAAGCAGCGTACGTCACCGATGACTTTCAATCCTACTAGTCTGTTTTCTAATTTTATCCCAAAATCGCCCCGGAGCCCCAACTCTGCTTGGGCCCCTTTTTCCTGTCCAGCTGATCCATAAAGTCTTGGGCCAGAAACCCAACCCGGTCTGCATCAGCAATACAAGAAACTCTCTTCAATGGCCCTCTGAAATGCATCCACGTCACGGTTTGCAGTTTCCCGCATGTAGATCACATTAACTTTGTATAATTAAGATGTACCTTATAATAGACTCTGCATAGAAACACCATATAATATATTGTTATAAAAAAAGTATTACTCTGTCCGTCCCAATTTTATTGCATACTTTGAAAAGCACAAAAGTTTAAGAATGTACAATAATTGCACTTTTCAATCATGTCGTTTTTATTTTATTTTTTCTAAATTTACCCCTTATTTTAACTCTCATCAATAAAGTAAGAAGTTGTAATTTTATAATTACATATAAAGGTATTCTTGAAACTTTCATAATACTAGTGGTGTCACAATGGACGGATCGGGCCGGCCCAGACCGTTAAGGAAATAGGCTAATGGACTATTGGATAGAATCGAGCTTGGTCTGTTAAGCTATCGGACTGGATCGAGCCAATCCAATAAGAGAAAAAAGTCATTCGAATCCGGTCCATTAGACTAGTCCATTAAGATAACGGGCCGGATCGGGCTAACGGATCTTGCTGATGGGTTAACGGATTGGGCTAACGGGCTTTTCTAATTTTAATTTTAATTTTTTTTCACTTTCTTTTATTTTATTTTTTTCATTTTAGTCTAACCGGGTCAAATAAGCGATTGGATGGGCTAATGAGCGGATCAGATCTTCTCGGGCTAGCAGATCAGTTCGAGCTGCTTATCGGACTCGAATCGGGCCAGCCCATTAGACAAAAAAACCTAACCCAGTCCAGTCCATTTACTATGGATCAGATCAGCCCAGTTCATTACTTATCTGACCGTATCAGGCCTAATCCATTAGCTTATCAAATTGGTCAGCAGGCAAAATGGGCGGCCCATCCATTTTGACCCCACTACATAATACATATGCCTTGATTTTCGCAATGCTCAATTTTTTTGGGACAGTCCAAAAATAAATTAAAAAAAAAAAAAAAAAAAAGAAGATATGGAATATTTACACTAGTGATGACTCAATTTATGTTAGTCCAATTTTGTCTTAAAATTCAGTTTAGCCAGGTTGCCAATCATGGTGCACGATGGATAAACATTCCTGTTGTTTGTGAACACAAACATGTCCTCTCCATGATTGAGAGGAATTCGATTTGGAAGAAAATTGTTCTTTAATTCTATGGTGTGTTGCTGCTAGCTTAGATTAGGCTTCACAGGTGTGATGAAGTATATATATATATATATATTCAAAGTCATTATTCTCAGAAACCAACCGTCGGATCACTGTGATTTTTTGCAGGCATGACATACAGAAGATGGACATCTAATCCAACGGTCAGTTTTACGAACTGTCTTATAAAATTGGCCATATGGAGGGGACCTTACGCAACCTTGCGTAAGGTGGGCCTCATAATAGAATGACTATATATATATATATATATATATATCAATATTTCCTTTGTATAGAATCAGTATTGCGGCTAATTAGTAGCTCGCTCAATTCAAGCACTAAGGGGGCGTTTGGTTGGGTGTAAAGTGCTATGTAATGTAATCTGAGATTACATTACATAGCTTAAATCATGTTTGGCGCGTTATGGAGAGAATGTAATCCACTTTACGGGTGTAATCTATCATGAAGAAAGGCTGTAAAATGGATTGCAGACTTCAACCAATGTATTCTGAGTAATGTAATGTAATCTACTTTACAGTCAATTAAATTACATGGCTACCAAACGCATTTCTGAGTAATGTAGTGTTATTCTGGGTAATGTAATGTAATCTACTTTACAGTCAATTAAATTACATGGCTATCCAAACGCATTTCTGGGTAATGTAATGTAATCTGACTTCACATTCCCTACTCATCCAAACAAGTGGGATGTAATTTGGAATGTAATTTAAATTACCAATGTAATCAAATTACACTGTAATCTACTTTACAGTCAATTAAATTACATTACATTACCGGCAACCAAACGCCCCCTAAGAATTTGTGCTAGCTTTTTGAGTAATACCCACTACAAAGCCAAATACTAGATAGGAAAAATTACAGCTTATCAATATAATTTCGGATTACCGGTAGTGCCATAAACCCTTCATATTCATTGAATATTCGTCACTGAACTTTAATGTTTTGTTTGGATCTCGGGAAAAAAAAAATGACATTAAATTCATGAAAGAGCTTACTTTAAAACAAATATTGCACATTACCAAACTCTTGAGCACAAAATGACATTCAGTTTTCAACTGCATTTACAAATCAACTTTATTCAGTGTATCCGAAATCATATACATACACAAACATATATAATAAATATAATCAAGATGAGAATCGCACAAACCCCATTAAGAAACATAAAAGAACAAATAAAACAATTCAAGTTGAATACATAAAGCAAGTTTGCATAACCACATATTAAATTCTTCACAATCAATTTCCAAGAGGAATTCCAAGGCAATAATGTATTTTCCATTTCATCAATGACTTCACGAAGAGCAGATACTTTTGCATCACGGATGGCTTTAGCTGAAAATAAATTAGAAAAAACAAGGTACTCAGTAAAAATGCAGAGGAACATATATCAGCAGTAGATTTAGAACTAGATATCCTTGTCAAATGGCATATATATATATATGATTTAGGACTTGAACTAATTTGGAAAATGTTATGGCCAAAGCATCATTCATTAAAAATTGAATATTTGCTACTAGTTTCTGGCCAACCTTATTAATTTATTGGATTAATTCTACTTCATCCAACAATTATTTTCTATCCAAAGTCGAAAATTTAAAGCATCTTGGATTCATACTCTGTTTTTGGGCATACCTCAGTTTATCACTATTTCATTGGCCAGTACATTGATTATAAATGCGAGCATATATAAGACACACTTTGCATACAAATCAATTCCCAAAAAATATGTCATTGATCTGATGATTCCAATCTATCTTTGAAAACGATTATATGTCTTCAATTCCCAAAAAATTGAAAAATGTTGAATTAGCTAATATATATATATATATATATTAGAAGTGCTAATATAAGGTGCACCAGATGCTTCTTGCATCAGGTGCCCTCTTGTAGAGCCTTTTTTTTTTCTTTAAAATGTTATCATTTTTTCAGTCAGTTGTCTCATAAATCAACCCTTGGATCACTGTGATTTTTGGTAGGCATGACATACATGATTCGGGTATCTAATCCAACGATCAGTTTTCTAAAATTTATACTGCAAGTGGCTCTACAAGAGGGCACCTGATGCAAGAAGCATCAGGTGCACCTTATATTAGCACTTATATATATATATATAAGATGAATGATTTGGGGGATTGGTGAATGAAATGAAAAAGCGGGATGATTCTGCTTCATCACAATATTCAATATTCATTGAAGAATTAAAAGTAAAAAAGAAAGATAAATGAGGATGAATTCAAGAGAAAGAGAAAGAGAGATAGAGAGAGAGGGAGGTTTACCTGATTTTAACAAAGTATGATAGAAGGCAAATGTTTGAGTTTGTGAGAATCTTCTCCCTCCTTCTTTAACCATTTTTACAAATTCTTTAGGCATACAAGAGATGTGCAATTCTCGAAGGGTAGTGATGAACCACAATCCATCCGGAACCATCTTCAACTCCAAACAAATTCAATTTCCAATTCACAGAGACTGCACATGGCTTCTTCTTGCACGCACCATTCCTCCAAGTTCCACAACATATAAAGATTTAGAGATTTGAGTTGTGGAAAGCTGTTTGCATAGCAAGTCATTTGCTTCCCCTTGAATGAATTCGACAATAAGTGGAGGACAGTTTAGTTAGGCAGCTTCTCCAGGGTTGGCATAGGGTCTTCTTCAAGTTTAGAAATAGATAAAGTTAAGTTGGTGAGATTTGTGGGGAATTTGGAGTATTCTGGTAACTTAACTATATTCCCTTCGAGAAACAGTTTATGAAGTTGATGACAACTTGAATGTAGTTTTTGTAGATCGGTTTCCTCAGTAAGAGATCGAGACTGGAATTTTATATGCAAGGAACGAAGACCATTTAAGCTGTCACTTGGAGATATTAGAAGTACTCCTTCCAACTCTTTCAAACTCCCCCATGACACTTGATTGTATCACAATCATACCTTCAAACTATGGTATTACTGTGCACTCTTATATAAATAGTTGGTAATAATATTCTATTTTGTATAAATTCTGCATAACTGGATTAAATTCTCTTTTATAAGAAAATTGTGCAGGTTATATTAACGCGAAGCCGTCACTCATGGAGTCTTGCCTATCGTCACAAGTGATGCACATTTTGTAAAAGATCAGCAATAGGGGATGCAGTGCAAAAGGTTGCATAAGAATTTATGCATTTTTAAAACTAGAACCAACATGACTATCGATAGCCAAGTCTCGCTATCGATGGAAGTTATATCGATAGCCAAACTTCGCTATCGATAGACCTGAGGCGGCTGTGGGCTATTCTTGATATTTTGAGATATTTCAAGGGTATTTTGGTCATTTGTAAATTCAGTCTATATATAGAAGTGTATATGTGACTTTAAGAGGATTCAAGACTTCTGCTCTGAATCATTACTCTGTCAATGTTAATAGACTTCATCTTACAGTTCAATTCTGCTTTTTATTCTGTTATTTACTTTTCTGCAATTTTTTCCTTTAATGCATGGCTCAATTCTCATTTGAGAATTGTTCTTTACTTATTCAGTCTTTAATTTCGGCACTTTAATTTCTGCAATTTCCTTTTTATACATGGCTCAATTCTCACTTGAGAATTGTTCTTTACTTTTACTGTCATTTTATTTATTTACTTAAGTCATTTTCTTTATTTACTTACGTCATTTTCTTTATTTATTTAAGCGATTTTCTTTATTTACTTACATCATTTTCTTTATTTCTTTCAGTCACTTTTTTCTTTATGTCTTTCAGTTATTTACTTTTTGCCTTATTTTACTTTTCCATCCCGTGACCCCTTAGAGCTTGTCATGGATAAAGGATATTCTCCTCCATTGATGTGTAGCTAATACTCCAAGCTTAGGTGAGGATGAAGTTGGATTCTTTATGCATTTCTAGTTTATAAACATCCCTTTATTTGTATTATGTGATTGCATAGTTGTGAAGGTTTACCGCACACTATCGCTAAATATAATATAATATAATTGTATATCTGTGATTGCAATTATATAATTATGCAATGGTATTTATTGGGATGAATACAAACCAGCATGCTTTATCCCCAATTAAGGTGGATAGTGATATTCCATTCTTTTCAAGGATAAACCTACCGGTCATGTATTCATCATCTTTTTGGGGATTCCTTCTTGTAGTTGGATGAACCACCATACATAATTACTATATCGTGGATTTTATAACTAATTTGCATATTTGATATTCAATGGACTTCTCACCCAAGTTCCGCTCATTCCATTAATTAATCGCGTTTTTAATCAGCTTAATTAAAGTCAGAATTTTCGCTTCAACCCAATTGAAGCTCTTTTCACCACCAAATTAAATTGACACTATTCTTTCACTTTAATTAATTCTAATAGTTTTTCATTTTAAATCTACATATTTCCCAGTAGTTCGACACCCGTGCTCACTGTAGACATCCATTTTTTACCATGAGTATGGTCATGAATGGTTGCCTATGATTAGAGGTGAAATAGGGTGTTAAAACCCTAAGTTTCCAGTTTTACCCCTTGTGGGTAATTAGATAGATGTCATTATCACATGTAAGTTTTTAGGTCAGATTGAGTCGGTTCTTTTTACATTAGGTTTTTAGAGAGTCTAGGAACATCCCTGCAAAATTTCATGACATTCTGAGTCAGGCTTGATAGAAAATAAAGCCTTTTGTGACTGAAGGGTAGTTTTGTCCTTTGAATCACAAAAGTCCTGAATAACTGTCGATCTTGTTTC
>JAESVK010001359.1:1481437-1519705 GCA_017140935.1 Hamamelis virginiana | reverse complement strand
AAATATAATTTGAGTAATTATTCTATGATAGTTTTTATTTATAAATACTAATTCATCACTTCATCATACTTAATTTCTCAAATAATTAAATATTGTAAAATTCAAAATTTATTTCTTAGTTTCAAGGAAAAAAAAAAGAGAAAAATTTTCTAATTATTTTAATAAAATTTTAAATATTTTATCTTAATTGTATTGATCACTTAAAATTGAAGTTTTTTAATTTTTATAAAAAAAATTATTACGTGCATCACACGTGCTGCAATGCAATGCAAGTTAATAATAAAAGTATAATAGGCAATACACTAGGATGGCCAACTAATTGAATGTGCAGAGATGCGCTATAAATGTTTGGTTTTGCTTCCATGGCGTAATAAAGCAATTAATTGACCGTCACTACCTGAAAGACCATGAAAGCAACCAAAATAGCTTTGCGGACAAACTTCAGGATTGCTTGAATATTCTGAAAATTGGATTAGGCCAAGTCTAATTTGTTCATGATATTTAGTTTTTAAATAGATCAGCTTACAATTGATTTGAAAAGAAACTTTACTTATAATTTATTTTCAATGCAACGCTGAACTAATTTACAGAAAAAGACTTACTAGAAGTATGATTGAAAAACCAATTAGACTGCTCATCATTGGCTAGCCAGATTTTCAAGTTTGCCAAATAGCCCTTCATACCCAAAAATAAAACAGGACAGCAATTTTATTCATATATTAGGTATTTACTACAGTGATCGAATATCACTCAAATCAACAATTTACAATGGTTTTATGTAAATACTGAGCTAATTTATTGTAGAAAATTAGAGTACATTATTCGAAGTACTAGCTGTTACGTTCCTGTATGAACTATCAATACACACACAGCATGATAATTACAGGAAGCTTAATGAAAACAGCTTATTTATTTAATTATTGGGGACAGATATATAATCCTATACTCTCCTTCTAGCTATCTAACCCAATTACTTTGCAGAAACCCTGAAATGATGAATTTGGATGTTTTCAACACCTTGCTTCTTCAAATTACTGCTGTTTCTGGTAGCAATAAACTTTCCATAGATGTAAGGCCTGTATCTGGCTGGATTTTGTTCATTAATCAGCTCTTCCAAGGGCTCCACTGCAGTGTAGGGTGCTGGGTTGAAGAAAAATGGAATAGAAAACCTATCCTTCTCATAATTCACTGTCGCCCTATGCTCCACGCTCTCATACTTGTCATTGCTCCAAACCTATATAAGCGCAAAAAGTTTAGCCATTATATGATTAACTGCTACATCTACTCGTTTGATTAGACATTTTAAGTGTACTTTTTTTACTTCTACAATAAAAAATACGTACTTTTGAAAAGTTCAACCAGAGTTAGCGAAGTTAAAAATAGAAGTTTTTGACATGTACCTGAATAATGTCACCGACATTGATGATATAAGCATTTGGGGTTGGTTTGACTCGAACCCATTCTCCATCTCTCTTTCGCCTTACTTCCAGTCCTCCAACATCATCCTGAGCAAGCACAGTCAATGCGCCGCTATCCTTGTGTTGGCCAACGCCTAGCGTAAGGTTGGGGACAGGGCAGGGTGGATAGTGATTGAAGCGGACAACGCTAGCTTGGTCTTTAAACAAGCCACTCAACCGATCTGCTGCCAAGCCTAAGCTCTGGGAGATAAGTTCCAGCAACTTGTAAGATAGTTTTTCCACTTCTCTCGCATATTCTTCGGATATCTCCCTGGTTAAGGTAGTCCATTAGATACCATAAAATAATTTCAACAATGATTTTCTCTTGCATATATATATATATATATATATATATATATATATATATATATTATTCACCAAAAATGGAAGCTCTGCCGTGTTAATTACCAACTCATTTAAAAGCTAAAACTATTGACTATGTATTTCAAAGCTAGAATATTAATACACTCTTGCATGTGCAGTCTCCTTTATGCCCTAATGGATTAAAAGTCAATATATCGTGCTTAAACATGGGATTCGAGTATAAGTTTTATGTTAATCCTGTACAAAAATACTATGCAATCACCCATTTTAATCATCCTCTATTTTTCACACGTTAGAGTAAAGATACATCATGGGTATGAGTCCGACCAGGTGCAGAGCCGTGCATGGGAGCTACCTGGGCTACAGCCCAAAAAAAAAAAAAAGAATTTAGTTCTTTAATCCATTTCTAAAATAATCCAAGCCCAGTCCAACCTTAAGGTTCTAGCCCAATCAATCAAAGTGGCCAGACCCACTCCAGCCCAATTTCCAATCAACCCAACTGATAAAACATAGCCCTCTCCCCCTCTCTCGATCTAACATGTTGGACCAGCTTCAATCATGAAAAGAAAGTAAAAAAATGGAGGGTACGTAGTTAAAAATTTAAAAGAGTGGCTGAATAGCATTTTTGGTTTTAGTACCATGTTAACTAACGTAACTTACTAGTTCTTTCAAGAAAATAACTCAGAGCATGATTTTACTACTTGATAATCAACCCAACTCTCTTAACACTAGCTAGACCATGAATTTGCTTCTTAATATACAAAAAATGCAACTATAAATTAAATTACCTTAATTCAGGAGGGTGGTGAGGCCACTGATTCTTGACAATCTTAACTTCTTTGTCATCAGGTTCAGGGGAAATTGGAATCACCAGAGGTTCATGTACCACAAAATCAAACAGCTCTTTCCAATCCCTAACATTCTTAGTATGCTCGCTTTCAAAATAACCCATAGGGTTCACCTCACTTCTTCTCACCTTCACTTTCTCTTCCATAGGCTGAGCAAAGAATTCCCTCGCTACTGTCTCGATTTTCCGATAAATATCGACCGGCACGCCATGGTTGATGACTTGGAAGAAACCCCAGTTCTTGCATGCATTGCCTATTTCTGCAACGAGACCGGCGATGACATTAGGGTCTGAAGAGTTTATCGCCGAAAGATCGATCACCGGAATACCTTCGGCTTCGATTGTGGTGAGTTTGGGCCTGTTTTCGATGGGTCGAATGAAGGCTGGATCAACTTTTGCCATTGTTGGTAACTTGGTATTGCTATGGATTATGGGTATGATTATTTTGTAATAAAAGACAGATGAGCTATGGCTTTTATAAAGTCAGGTTTTATACTTTTATAATGCATTGAATGCGGACACTTTTAATTTACCATGTGAGGACGAGATACGTAGTCAATTTTAGTACGATTGTGTTTTGGGTCATTGCTAACGTTGGTTGATATGTGTACTATTAGTACGGAAAGAAGGGCTATGAAGTAAGTAATTGGGTTATTAATTAGGTAAAAATTCTATTTAACCTACATTTTTAGTCCCATTTTCTTCATTCCAGATGTATTTGATTAAATTGGAACATGTATTTTAAGAAATTGATCATTAGATTAAATGTTCCACCTATACATTTATATCATGTATGTAAAAAATTACATTAATCCAACCGTCGATTTTTCAAAATATAGTATATGATAAATCTTCATAATTTTTCATAATTTTTTTTTTATTTTTTCTCAAAACAAAAAATTCAAGTAGACCTAAAAGGGAGGTTGAATGAAATTTTTCTTAACTAGGGGATGTCTATGGCTCAATTTTATGCATTTTATTCTTGCCAGATGTACCATTGTGTATATATATATATATAAACACAAAAGGATGGTATTATGATCGAGGTGCACCTTACAGAAAGTTACAATGTATAGAGTCACATATATGTAAAACAAATTTTGAAAAACTAACTATTGGATTAAATACACTCCTTACCAATTTCTTACTCGTAAAAAACAATAGTGATCCAACGGTTGGTTTTTGAAAAAATATGCCAGAAAAATATATATGGCAATATTTTGAAAAACAAAAATGTCACAATTTAATTTTCACAAAAATATTTGTTAGAAACCGACCGTTGGATCGTTGTGATTTTTGGCGAACATGAAATTTACAAGAAATGCATGTATATAATCCAACAATCGATTTTTTAAATTCTGTTATGCAATTAATCCTATGCAGATTACATTACGTAACTTTGTATGATTAAGGTGTACCTTATAGACTCCGCAAAGAAACACAATATAATATACTGTTATAAAAAGTGCTTCTCTCTCCGTCCCAATTTTATTGCATACTTTGAAAAAACACAAAAGTTTAAGAAAATGCAATAATTACACTTTTCAATCATTTCATTTTTAATTTCTTTTTTCTAAATCTACCCCCTATTTTAACTCTTATCAATAAAGTAAGAAGTTGTAATTTTATAATTAAATATAAAGGTATTCTTGAAACTTTCATAATACTAGTTGTGTCAAAATGGGCGGATTGGCCGGGCCGTTAAGAAAATAGGCTAATGGACTATCAGATCGGATCGGACTTGGCTTGTTAAGCTTCTGAATCGGATTGAGCCAGTCCAATAAGAGGAAAAAGTGTGTCGAATCTTGTCTATTAGATTGGTCCACTAAGATAACGGGTTGGATCGGGCTAACAGATCTTGCTTATGGGCTAACGGATCGGGCTAACGGTCTTTTTTTTTTTAATTTTAATTTTTTTTTTCACTTTCTTTTATTTTTTCCCATTTTAGTCTAACCGGGTCAAACGGACCGGGCCAAATGGCTCTGGTCAAACGGGCTAATGGGCGGATCAAATCATATCGGGCTAGCAGATCAGTTCGGACAGCTTATTGGACTCGGATCAGGCCGACCCATTAGACAAAAAAACCTTAACCCAGTCCAGTTCATTTACTATAGATCAAATTAGCCCAGTTCATTAGTTATTGAACCGGATCAGGTCTAATCCGTTAGCTTATCGAACCGGTCAGCGGGCCAAATAGGCGGCCCGTCTATTTTGACCCCACTATATAATACACATGCCTTGATTTTTGCAATGCTCAATTTTTTTTGGGATAGCCAATAAAAGAAAAAAGAGAAGATATGGAATATTTACACTAGTGATGACTCAATTTATGTTAGTCAAATTTTGGAAAATTCAGTTTAGCCAGGTTGCCAATAGTGGTGCACGATGGATAAACATTCCTGTTGTACGAGAACACAAACATGTCCGCTCCATGATTGAGAGGAATTCGAATTTGGAAGAAAATTGTTCTTTAATTCTATAGTGTGTTGCTGCTAGCTTAGATTAGGCTTCACAGGTGTGATGAAGTATAGAATATACATATATCAATATTTCCTTTGTAAAGAATCAGTATTGCAGCTAATTAGTAGCTCGCTCAATTCAAGCACTAAGAATTTGTGCTTGTTGAGTAATACCCATTACAAAGCCAAATTCTAGGAAAAATTACAGCTTATCAATATAATTTCGGATTAGTGCCATAAACCCTACATATTCATTGAATATTCATCACTGAACTTTAATGTTTTTTTTGGATCTCGAAAAGAAAAGAAAAATTCTGAAAATTGCTTACAAATAAATTATATTCTAAAGCATTTTCAACTTTTTCTTTGTCAGTTTCCTCAAATTTTCTGAGATCCAAACAAGGGCTAAGTGAATTTATGACTCAAATGGGTATATTAATAGACCCATCAAGACCACTAATCAAACTTTAGAGCTATCCACTAAATATCCCAAATTTCAAGTCTTTAATTAATTTTGATTGTAAAATATTAATTATCTCTTTACAAGAAAATACATGTGATTTATGAACAGCATGGACTTGATTAAACATCTCATTTTTAGAAGTGACAATACCAAATTAATCCCAGTGCTAAGAAAAGAGAGAAGACCCATTACTCCTGCAACCCATGAATCATCTGCACCACTCCATCCATTGAAGGCCTCTCATTTGGATTATGTAACAGGCAACTCTGAGCAATTCCAATCATTCGATTCATACTCTCCTTTACATCTCCCATCCTCTTATCACATATACCTTTCAACCCTTCTTTCTTTCTCTTCTCTTTTATAAACTCTCTCAAGTTCATCAATGCAGGCCTTTTTCCTGTAATAAGCTCTAGAAGCAGTACTCCAAAGCTGTAGACATCAGATTTCTGGGTAAAAACTGGCTTATAATTGCAAGTGCTAGCTAGTTCAGGTGCAACCCGACCTGAATTTCTTCTGATTATTGTTGCTGGAGGTACAAGGTAAGGCGTTTCGTAGCCAGAAAGACAAGCAGAGCAGTCAAGCCGAATCAAGATATTGGAAGCTTTGATCACACCACAAATGAGAGCTTCACCGTCTTTTGTGACACGGGAATGAATGAAGGCTACTGCCTTGCCTGCAGAAAGGGCTATATGCTTTCTAGCTCCCCAACTCAATGCAGTGAATTGGATTCCTTCACTTCCTGCATTGTGGAAAATTGATGGAAAATTGAGTCTTCATCATAAATTTAATGAAACACGACCTTCAATTCCCTCAAATTTAATCAAGGATCGGAAAAAAGTGAATGTGATGATTATAGATCAAAAGTTTAATATAAAATTAAGCTTAATCTTTAGAATAAAAGTTTAATCAATATTGAAAGGGAGGAAAATAAAAGCAAATTAAATCATATCTCACCATGTAAAAGCTCCTCTAAACTTCCCAAGCACAAGTACTCATACAAAACAAAAGCTTCTCCACCATACCAAAAACTGCAGTGTATTGGTAAGAGCCAAACATCGCGAACTCCTCCAAAGAAGTTAATCCAGAACTCGAAATCTTTTGAATTATTAACCAACAGCTCTTCTCGGATCTTTCGAATTGTGACAATGGAGCCACTGTTAAGAACAACCTTAAACAAGGTTCCTAAGACTCCTTCCCCAAGCCTAACTTTCGGAAGCTGAGCCATTTCTGTTGGGTCATAATCTTTTGCGCTGCCTTCTTCGCTGAATATCACGCTAGTAGGAAGTGTCACCTTAACCTCTAGCAGAGACACTGGTGTGTTGTTGGTTGTTTTTCCGTCGCTAGATTTAGCCCTCCTTTTTTTAAGATATTTGTTCAATATTAAACAAGCTGCTATGAAGATGCCGATTATTATACTGAATGCTGTGATGGATACTACAATCGTGATTAAATAAGAAAGGTCCCTTGGAAAAAACATGATTTTTCAGTGTATTAAATCTTTGAGCTGCTCTCTGTAAGCAAACCTGCAGGCAGTTTCTTGGATTAGAAAAACTTTTGGGAGGAGGGAAAATCTTATTTTATATTTTTTTTCATTTCCCTTTTCCAAATTCTGATTCATTGTTGTTTTCACCCAAACAACTTTGGAATCATCATCCATGTAGATGCATAGCAGTTGCTTTTTTGTACAGATTTTTTTTAAGCTTACTATATATATATATATATCGATAAAATGTATACAACTCTCCATCAATGAAAGCATAGATCCATCAATCAGGATTGCCCATTTCATTGTCATTATCTCTGGTTAGCTACAGATAACAAAAAAAAAAAAAGACAAGTGATACCAATTAGCTGCTGATTTTTGTTTTTGGTGTGTGAAAGTTGTAATCATTGTGAATTAAGATGTAATTATATTATATAATTATCCAGTTGACTTTCTGGTAAATAGACATTTTCCAAAGTCTAGTCATACAGATTCTCAGGGTTGTGCCCTTAAATCCTGAGGTATGGTTGAGAATCTTGGTTGGATGCCTGAACTTGTGCATCATGCATGTTTTATAAGAAAGGGATGCTTGTTGTACTATTTTCCTTTAATTTTATTCCAAAAAGGCCATGCGTTTTTACAATTTTTTTTTTACTACAACTTTACTTTAAATGATAGCTAATATAATATGCCATGTTGGTTATTATATTTTTTTATGTTAGCATTTTTTAAAAAAAAATACTATTAAACACGTAACTTCTTGTATAATTTTCAATAATTGATGTGACATGTTATGTTAGCTATTATATCAATTTGTATATACATAGCATTGCTACATTAATTGTCACATCAAGTGATAAATATTTTTTTTACCAATAAAGTGTGTAAGTTTTAGATTTGATTAATCCTTCACATTATATCAATTAATGTTTAGTAAACTTGGTTGGTGGCCAGTCCCATAAGAAAAATATGAACTTAAACCAAGACTTTTAATTCTTAAGACGTAAATACTAAGACCAATAATAAAATTACATTTGGTGGTTGGTTGAAGAAGTAAGGCCCACAATTGACCTAAATTATAAGAAGCCCAACCTCGTAACATTCTTAGTCAAAAGCCCGAAAGGCTGAGAAAGGTGAAGCCCAACCTCATACCGCGGGAACCAAACGCAGCATTAGGGCCTAGGCCCTTTCAGAACACAACTCCGTCGTTTCACATTTTTTAAAACAGACAAGAAAACGGCGCCGTTTTATTTCGCAGGATTGCCTTCCTTTGCACGTTGAACCAGATCTCCAGGTCTTGCCCACTTCGTCGACACTGAATACGACATCACAAACTCAACCACAGATCGCGTTAACAATTGCAAGAGAAAGGTAATTTACAGATTCCGTAACCAGAGCTTGGAGAATCAAAGCTTCAGTTCCATAATTAATGGAGGAGAACAAGAACTCTCCAAAGGAGGAGAAAGAGAGTGAAAACGAAGAAGCACCAGCAGCAGCAACGACACCATCGACAGGCGGTGGAGGATGGGGTGGTTGGGGTTTCTCTCCTCTCTCCGTTCTCTCAGATCTTCAAAAGGCTGCCGCTGTCGCCGCCGAAGAGATCTCTCGCAATGTACCTATTCTCTCTCTCTCTCTCTCTCTCTCTCTCTCTCTCTCTCTCTCTCTCTCTCTCTATATATATATATATATATATATATATATATGTTCTTCAGTTGTTGGATTTTTCTACTCATTTGGTTTCCAATTTTGAAATTAGGGTTAACGCACAATAATTTTGGTGCATGTATATTGAGAGATAAGATGCTTGAATATCAGATCTAACATATGATTTAGGGATTGATGCGTTTCAGATTCCTAACTTAAATAGCAATCCAGTGTTATTCTTATATATTCCTTTCAATTTTAATTTTATTATTTTTGTATTTCACCTGAATTTGATATCTAATTGATACTCGGGGCGTATTCTAGTTGATTAAAAAAAAAAAATCAAAGCCACTTCTGGCAAGAAATGAATGTGATTGGAAACCAGTTGTAATAGTAGTTGTGGTGGTGGTTGTTGTTGTTGTCGTTGTCATATGCGGAAGCTGCTCTAGACATCATTTGGTAGTTCTACTTTTTGATGGGCGAATTGCAAATTTAATGGCTGAAAACACTTGAGAGGTTGCGTTTGGTTGTCCCATATGAATTAAATTGTTTCATTATGTTTTTCATATAATTTTGTTAATAAATCCATCTTTGTGAATGGGGAAATTCATGAGAATGGCAATCGGTCATTACAGATGAGAGTAGAAGCAAAAAATGGAAGGATTTAGTGAATTTTTAAAAAATGATCCTATAACACCATTTATGTTCATGATTCTAATTTTTAAAAATGATTCCATTCAAGAACATGGATCTGCACCTTCAATTCCATAAGTTATAATGAATCCATTGTGGATGACCAAACAGGCTCTCAATCTTGCCCTTTTGAGTAGAAACTGGATTGAATTTATTGTTTCTTAATTATTTGAAACATTATATTGTTCAAAAGTAACCTTCATTCCGCAGCCCACAATGACAAGCTATCATGAAGATGGTCGTGTGCTATCTACAAACAGATGATGAAGCCAAGCATGGTCAGTGGCATGTCCTGTACAAACAAGCTTCCTTGTAAATCTCAATTGAGCCGCACAATTTTCATGGGATATCCTCATTGATAGTGTAGTTTCCACTCTCTGTTCAAATTGATAAATTGACAAACCACCCTCAATATTTTAAAATTAAAACTTTATTATAGTGAGGGTGTTAACTTTTATCAACTTAATAGCACTCACGGATCCTCTTAGTATTTGGCTAGCTAGGATCGAAGTTCAATAGCTGTGGATATCAAAACTTAAGATGACTTGAAATCTAAACAATATAAACTTCGAAATCTCATTGAAACCTAAAAACTTGCAAGTAACATTGTCAACCCTAAAACCTAGGTGATCCCCACTCACTGCCAAAGATGAAGAATCAATTGGTAATTCGATAGTGCATAAGAGATATCTAGCAAATAATATGCCTTCTTTTCCCTTTCTTGTCTACTTGTTCCTGTCTCTATATACCTGGATTTTGCCATTTTTTAAAGTTCGAATTGTTCAGTACTATGCTTATGAATGTCCTAGGATATTTATTTGCAGTTTTGTTGAATAGTGCTATTGTGGATACAGGCATCTGTGGTTGCTAAGACTGCAGCGAAGAACATTGCAGATATGCAAAACATGGTTGAGGACTCAGAATCTTCTAAGGAGGAGGAAGAGTCAGAAGAATCAGCAGTTGAAGAGAATACTGAAGATGAGAATGACAAGCTACGGAAGTCTACACTGGATAAACTTGAGAAAGCTAGTGAGGACACATATCTGGGCCAGGCAAGTCACAATAATGAGAGTCCAAATTTATTGTTGGTATTTTAATATTTGGTACCATTGAGTGTTTGCACTTTCAGTTGTCATGCTTATGCTTGTCTTTTCCATCCTGACAGAGTGTAGTTCTTTCTTTTTTCTTTTTTTTTTCTTTTTTTTTAAATCACATTTATCAAGTTGCTTATATACAATTGGGAAGCATGTAATTTGCATTATTTACTTCTTATTTGGATTTAAATCTCATCAGAAGTTTTTGCAGGCAGTAAAGCAGCATTTATGTTCTTCTTCTGTTTTTAAACACTTCTATTTGCTGTGGTGTCATTTAACTTACTTTAGTGTTGTATCTCACCTGAAGTCATAAATTTGCTGAAAGATTTCAGTCATGGCGTACTTTCAACAAATGCTTGTGTTGCACTTTTACTCTAATCTAGTTGCACCAGGAACATGTCAGTCTTATATGTAATTTTTATGGCCAATACTTGTTTTTGTTGTTTTATTAAGTATGCTCTCATTTCTAATTTTTTAACATGTGCAGGGTTTGAAGGTTCTTGATAATTCTGTGGAGAATTTTGCTTCAGGAGCGTGGCAGGCATTAGGAAGTGCATGGAAAGGGGGCTCCAATTTGGTTCAAAAGTATGTCCGCATTGCAACTGAATTTTTTTAAATTTTACTCAATTGATCGTTAATTTTGCTCAGGAGAAAAATTAATGATAGTCCATATTAACCTTTGAGTTCAGAACTATGGGGCTTAAGGTTTTAATACAATGAATTAATAGCTTGGAATTTGGATGATGTTGTATGAAGTTCTGAAAGCTGGGTATTTGGAAATCAACTAAGTTTGATTTATTGGAATTTGAGACTAGGATTTAATGATAACTTGGGGTTCGTGGATTTTGGACTCCATCATTGTGGTGGTTTGGATAATAGTAATGTCTGAGAAAGGTGATTTTTTATGGTAAGAGACTGAAATAGTGGAGTGTTGTGTATGATTTAATAACTCAAGGAATATTATAGGCTTTGGTGATTGGTTTGGGTTTATTTGAAATTAAATAGGTTTAGTAATTAGAGGAGAAAGAAATAAAAAATCAACATGAGAGAACAAGAAAATTGCTTATCCCTTAGGAAGAAAATTTGATGGAATAGGAATTGCTCAGTTCTTGTTAGTGTAATATTTGTATTGAAGTGTATATAAAGATTGAAAAAAAAAAGTATTGAAGTGTATACTACACATCAAGTCATTGCTTAGTCTTGCATACCTTAATAGGCTTATGTTCCCCAGTGCAAAGATTTGTTGGGATACAGCAATGTGATTGTGACATTCAAAATAATAAATATTTTGTGTTGATCACTAGATGTTGTTTACAATATAAGGTTGTCCCATTTAGAAGAATGATTTAGTATGCCCTATTTGTGTCCTTCATTTCTAATATTTGCTTATGTCTAATACTACATTTTCTATTCTCATCTGTTTTTGTCAATGGTTAAAAATCACTTTCTAAGTGTTTGATAATTGACAACTTAGAAGGAATTTGGTGATGCCAATTTGGTGTGCAAAGAGGAGGCAGAGACAGTTGTCTTATTTTACATTGTAAGGTGGCTTTTGAATTATGGGCATTGTGTTTTGCTATCTTTGGGATGAAATGGGCTATGCCTTCCATGACATTTCACTCCGTAGAGCGTTGGTGGGGTAGATTTGATAACAAGAGCTCTCCTTTGGTTTGGAGAATGCTTTCTCATGCTCCTTTTTTTTTTTTCTTTTTTTTTTCTTTTTTTTTTTTGAATATTTGGAAGGAAAGGAATAGTAGAATATTTTAGGGGCTTGAATTGACCATTGCGGAGTTAAAAGTCGAATCAAGGTAGGATTTTTTTTTGGTCTATTTTATTTTTTTGGGAAAGGACTTGTATGTTTTGGAAACTAGGAATCCTTTTGCCAAATTTTTGGATTTGCTCTCATTGTAGATTTATTTTTGTATACCTCACTTGTACAGGGGCTGCAACCTTTTTTATATAGGATCAATACAATTTACTGTACTTAAAAAAATCCTCTTTCAATGATTTTCCCATCAGTTCCTATTTTCTGGTCAATATTTATTATTTTGAATGGATCACAATCATTTTGCTGTACGCTCACAATTCTTTGCTACTCCATTTGGTAATGGAATGAGTGTGGTATTCTCTAGGCTTGAACATTCTGCTGCAAACCTTGCGGAATCTATTCAGCATGGTGGTGGTCTACCTGGAGCAGCTGGGTCTGTTGCTCCATCCTTAATAGAGGTTTGTTACATGACACTCATCATGCTTATTAATTTTGTCATTATTGCTTATTGCACACCTTTGTGTTACAGACTGGAAAAGCTTTTACTGCAAAGGGAATGCAAGTGCTTGAACTTGTTGGTAAGGAGACCATGGATCTACTGATCACAGAGACTGGTATTGAAGTTGAGAAGAAATCAATAGAAGCTGAACAACAAGCTGATGAAGATCAATTATTGGAGGAAGTGACATTTGATAGATGCTTCTATATATATGGGGGTCCAGAACAATTGGAGGTTACGTTCTTATCTTTTAAGTTGAATTTTTTAATTAATAGTTGTGATGATAGCTCTGTTGAAGTTGTTAAATTGTAATGACTGTCAGGAACTGGAGGCATTGTCCAACCATTATGCACTGCTATTTAACCGAAGAAAAGCAAAATTACCATCCGAACAGAAGTCTGTTTATGATGGAAAGCTTCGAGAAGTCCAGCAAATTTTCAGTTTGAGTACTGAAATTGATGGAAGTGGTGTTGACTCAGACAAAGGAAAGAAAATAGAGACTGGAGCTGAAGGATGTGGTGATGAGATGAAAAATTTACATGATTCAAGTGTCAGCAAGGCTGCTGACATGGCTGCAGGGTAATATGTGTGTGTGTGTGTGTGTGTGTGTGTGTGTGTGTGTGTATTGGTGGATAACTGCAGGATAACATTACCGCATACTATCGAACTTGGATTTTAGAACAAAACCAACACTGGTTGATTGCAAAATGGACATTTCTGTAATTTTCTCAGTCTACCATCTGAACAATGTCATCTGAAGCCTGGGATGGTTAACAGGGATTATTTTTGCCATTTCATAATCTGCAGTACCTTAATTATGTCCTTTCATTTTGCAGGTTCACAAGTGCTCTTGCAGGACTGGCTGCAAATGATATAATCCAAAGGACTGCTGGCAGGCTAGAGTCTCTACACTCAGAAGGAGTTCATGTATGGAGATATCTGGGTTTTGATTTATTTATTTATTGTAATAAATAGTATAGTCAAACTAATTTTTGCGACTAGGGGTTATCTCTCTGGGCGTGATTGACAATGAACATCTGTCCATGCAGAGGCTTTCAGAAATGTGCTGTTTTGCGGTGTCTCAACTTCTGATGCTTGGGAAATCCATCATATCTAATGCAAACAAAGTTCAAGACGAAGATGCTGACGAGGATATGGTGAAAATTGACTGGCCTAAGGATTCTGTTGAAAAAGCTAAGATAATTAGAACGAAGGCACAATCAATGACAGGAAATTTGGAGGCAGTTTCCAACAGTTTTATCACAGGTGCATTGTCTACAATTTCATCTCTCCGATTGTTTTTATATTAATTTTTCTTTGATTAAATGAAGTGTTTTTGGCTGATATAAAACCTCGCCATAATTTTAACTGTCATCACTTGTTATTTTATATCTGGGAAGTGGCAAAGTTTATTTCACTAAAACCAAAAGGACTTGTTTAAAACAATGGAAACTGAACCCAAAAACCCTTACTAAATCTTTTGAAGGGCGCTACACATTTCATACAACTGCTTTCATTTACAGTTGTATGCAAAGATCAATAATTAAAGAGTTGTGCTATTCTGAGTATTAAATATATGAAAGTTTGTTGCTCTATGCTATTAAATGATTATCTCACAAAATCCAGGGAGATTTAGGATGGGCCACCAAATGTAACATGATGAAATGTGATCAAGAACGCCAACTTTTTTCTTGTTTGTGGCACATTCTTTTTTGGGGTATACTTATTGATTGTTTCTCTAATGACTAGGGCTGCGTTTGTTAAAAGTATTTAAGTATGTTAAATATCAGCATGGACATGCATGTGAAAGTGATATATAGTTTTGAAAATAATGCAAGGAGATATATATATATACATATATATATATATATGTATATATGCTAAAAAGGAATAACTAATAGTGAGAGGGAAGAAGAATTAGCAAAAGGATAAACGTATTCAAATTTTTTAACGCTTGAACTTATCAGGATTGTCGCAAATGGTTAATATAACATATCACGAGTAATGATCTAGTCAGCTATCGCTGACTTTAATAAAATCATCTAAGAAATCTAAGCCATTGGAGTTCTTTTCACTTAATGCATGATTCAATGTGAAAAGAAATCCAAGGGCTTGGATTTCTTAGTTGATTTTAGTTAAAGTCAGCTATAGCTTACTAGATCATTTCACAACATATCACCTTAATCCTTATCACCATATTTATTATTTTGTTCGGAAAATGCTATTCTTCCCTCTGGTTTTCCGAACCTTTTTTTTTTTGGTTTAAGGCGGCAGTTGACGTGGTGATCAGCACAACATCTTTTAAAAAAAAAAAAACACTTTACTGATGTGATGCTAAGGTGGTAACTCCATTTCAGTTGTCATGTTAATACTTGCTTATGTGGCACGCTACATCAGCTGCCTGGTCAGATGGGTAAAATAAAGTTGGGGAGGCCGGTGGGATGTCTAGCACTGTTTATTCTATATATATGCACACAGATGTTTATATAAGACTATAAGATAACTTTCTGAATTTCAACGCATTGTGCAGGCATATCTGATGTAGCCGAAGCTTACCTAGCGGCTATTAGAGGTGCTTCTGCTGATTCCCATGAAGTTCTTCCGCAGACATCAATCCAAGAAAAAGTAAATGCCTTCTCTGAACATCTCCGAGCTGATGGAATAACAGCTGTGGACAAAATTCAGGATGGGCTCCAATACTTGTCTTTCTTAGTTCTTTCAACCTCAATGCCTGCTGCTTGAAACTTGGGAAGTTCTCAACTGCATCATATGCTCTTGACTGTCTCATTAGTTTCGTTTGTATATAAATGCATTTTAAAGTGGGTGTAACTCTTGATTTATATTTGATACTTGACACTATGCCCACATGTTTGCACTCAATCAAAAATAGGAATAATTGCTTCTTTAGACCTCTTCAAGTCTTCAACATGCATGAAAACTGGGACAAACCCTGGGCTGAGTAAAATCCAGTTATAAAACACTGAAGAAAACAATATATTGTATAATCAGAGATGTAATGAGTCTACAATGATTTTAAGCAGTGACCAAACATTTCACATTAAGCTCTAGATATTGTTTCAGAGCAAATGCACATTATCAAACCTGAGAAGGAAATGGAATTGAATTTTCAAATGTGTTTACAAATCGAAATCACACATATAAACATGAGCAAGATGAGAATCCTACACCATAGGGGAACTTAAAAGAATGTACATAACCACATATATAACAAATACTTCACAATCAATTTTATAGTCAGAGGAATTCCAGGGCAATGAATGTATTTTGAATTTCATCTAATTAGAGTAGAAACTTCTGCACCATGGATGACTTTACCTGAAAATAAATTTTAAAAGAAAAGATGTATTAAGACACAAACCACATAAGAACATAAGCAGTAGACTTGAAATCATAAAACAAGCTGGACTAGTACTGACTACTTAGAAGGTTATAATAAGGAGATAGCTGTGGCTTAGAAGATATCTTGGTGAGATAGAAATGGTATTGTCTGCTAATGAGAATAAAACCAATAGAAGACACTGTCCATCCAAAAGTATGAATATCATATCTATCAAATCATTTGAGAGCTCTGGTTTATCATGAGAGTACTCGACATAGTTATAGCTCTACATCAATAACTCTCTGTAACAGGTTGCAATTTGCTATCTTATGTCTTATTATTTAGAAAAATGAAGAAAAGAAGGAAAGAAAGGGGAAAACATATTGTCATCCCGAGATGTTAGATATTTTGGAATATTTGTGAGCAATTCAACAATCACAAAATATATCCAACAATAATCTACACATTAATAGGATACAACAATAGAACCAAATATATATATCTTCATCAAGTGGCAGGTGATTTAGACTAATGTTTTATAAAACTCGCCCCAGGGCTCGCCTCGCCCCGATGTGGACAAAAAATGCCCCGAGTCTTAGAAAATTAGGCAGGGCTCTTCTTGCGTTTACATCCAGAAGTCAGGGCTTACGCTTTAGATACATACTTTGCGAATTGGGAGCGGATGTTGACACACCCTCTTATTATTAGCCCACCCCAACCAATTTTGATTTTTTACCGTTTTATGAAAAAATACATTGTTTTTAAGAAAACTAGCCGCGCTATCCACTAGAAAACATCATTTTGAACAACTTTGTAGAAGAAAGTTTTTCCAAAATCTACCATTTAAGTAGACTTTTTGACCATTTTATTATTTTTACAAAATATTTCGTAAAACATGCCAAAAAATCTGCTTAAATGATAGATTTTGGAAAAATTTTCTTCTACAAAGTTGTTCAAAATGATGTTTTCTAGTGGAAACGCGGCTAGTTTTCTTAAAAACAATGTATTTTTTCATAAAACGGTAAAAAATCAAAATTGGTGGGGGTGGGCTAATAATAAGAGGGTGTGTCAACATCCGCTCCTTTTGCGATTTTTATGCCCCAACCTCTAGAGCTTACGCCTTGTAGGAGTTTGTTTTATTAATATTAAAGCCATAATTAATTGTTGTTAAGAGGCTAAAAAACACTAATAACTTATTAATGGTTAATTATTAATAATAAGAGATAAAATCTAAAGATAAATAATAAAAAAAAATTAAACAATATAATAATAATAAAAATTAGGGTTTTTGCTTGAATAGGCAACAGGTGACTCAACTTTGGTAGACAATACTAGTTTTCCACTCTCTAATTTTCTTTTTATTTTGTTTTTTCAATAAACTGTCTTGAATATAATATATACTTTTCTATTTATTTTTTGAAAGAAATTGTACTATATTGTACATTTTTTTTACTTTTTTAAATATTTCTAAATATAAAATTTAAAAACTCGAAAGACTTAAGACCCATGTCTCAGGGCTTACGCCTCATTCCATGGAATGTAAAATGCCCCATCCAACGCTTTTGTCCCTGGAAACTTTGATTTCAACTTCAAGTAATTTGGAAAATGATCTTGGTCTTGGTCATACCTGAATGTGTCACTATTTCTTTGGCTAGCTACTATTTCTTTGGCTAGGACAATGATCTTGGTCTATGTTCACCAAGCAATATATTAGTTTTAAATGCAGACATAAGACATACTTTGCACACATGTCATTTCTAATTCTATGTTTCTTTATTTTGGAGAGAGAGAGAGAGAGAGAGATGGTATAATATGGAAATTTACAGCACTTAATCAGTGTATACGTATAACATTTAATGATACAGTAGTGAATTTTTGTTCAATAGATTGTAATTCTTATACTACATCTGTTACTTTTGCTAACAACATGCCTAACATGTAATGAGAGAAAGCTGGAATAGACATCATGTGTTGAGTAAAAAGCTAGCTGCTCTCTAGCATTGTCTACCATCATTAATGTACGTGCCCTAGTTGAAATCATCAACAAGTTTTTGAAATAATTTTTTTTAATATCATGATTATAATATCCAATATTCATAATAAAATGATCAATTTGCTACAAAACTATAATAAAAGATTCGCGTTCTTTTTTACACTTTGCAGAGTGGTCGATGAAATGAAAAGTGGCTTCAGGTTCTTCATAGTTTTCGAAATTCATAGAATCAAGGAAAAATTACGCTTCGCCTCTCTTGATCTATAAATTGTTTTCACGTTGGCTCCTGTAATTTAGATAGCAACAATATGTCCTCAGATTATTTGATTGTATCAAATTACCTCATTCTATTAGTGAGTCAATTGTTTTTTTAACGGGAAAATAATATTAGATTTTTATTTTTTATTTTTTATGTAGTATTTATCCTAAACTGCTAATGTGTTTATAAGCTTTTCGGTAAAGTTTCATGATTTTTTTAAATTTATTTTAATTTTTATGAATTATTTTCTCCATATAATAAATAAAATTCATAATAAATAAAATATATTGAGAAAAAATCATGAAATTTCACTGATATGAATATAGACCCATTAACAATTCAAGATAAATACTGTATAAAAAATTAGAAGCCTAACACTATTTTTCAGTCAAAAAAACTCAGAGAATTAAGTAATTTGAAAACTACTAATAATTCATGAGAGACATTGATGCAATAGAAACAGCATGGGGATGATGTGAAAACGGCCAATAATTCAGAAAAGTAAAGTGTAATTTCCCCTAGAACAAATGAAACTCAAAAAGCCAGAGAGACAATCAATCACCAGTCCAATGGAAGAAAAAGAGTTTTACCTGATAAATCTCAATCATATTTTGATTTAAATCTAATGGAAGGCACATGTTGGACTTTGTCAGCATCCTTGCCTCCTTTAACCCTATCTTCGAATTCTTCATGCATGTCTACTATCAGTGATTTTCGAATGATTTTCGAAGGGCAGTGATGAACCTCAATCCATTCAGAACCATCTTTAGCTTCTCACGACATTCAATTACTAGTTCACAAATAATTTTTAAATAAATCAATTCACAATCGATATTGAATTAAATTTTTTAGGAAAAAAAAAAAACCATCATAATTTTTGCCTTGCTTTCTCCATAATTAGCTACCCTTAGAACACCCCACTGATGAACCCAAAAAAAAAAAAAAAAAACACCCTGGTAGGCAGGTCAACTAGAGTGCTTTCTTCGTGCCCAAAATATAATTTTACAGAGCCTGATCCTTTCTAGATTTGGTTTCGAGTTGGATCAAAACTCAAACTTGCACATTCACGTTTTAATGGACAAAAAACTTGCCATTGCAGTAGAGAGGGCAGAACTGCCCTTTGATCACCATTTCTCTTTTGTGGGCTAGAGGAGTTTCTTCAGATTCAAACTAGAGTTATTGCAAAGGTATATTTATCAACAATACAATGAGAAATGATCTATTGATATTTGATCATCAATGCAAAAATGTACAAAAAGCAGTTCATGGTTTCACATAAAGCTCAGCTGATCACAACTGCCCAAATCCTCAATCTCACAAAATACATTTTGACATTACAAATAAATCAAAATCCCACATCAACAAACACCAAATCCATATATACATACACACACACACACACACACACACACAATTTGAACAGAACCAACATATAGAGCACAAGCTCTGCCATCAATCAGTTTCATGGTCAGGTACAGGGGAGAACCAAGCAGGGAGCCTCCCTTTGGTTCTAAGCAATCTAGTGAAGGGCGAATCCGGCATTCTAGCTCTGTCTTCTTCTTCCAGCTCTTCTGCTGTTTTCGGCAAGCCGTCCGGCACTGGACATGGCTTCTCTCCTCCTGTCTCTGCATTCATTGTCTTTGCCGATCCATTTCCCTCCTTTTTCCCTTTGTGGATGGCTGCAATGCCGTGCAAGCATCCGATTAGGGACTTTACTCCACCTGCTTGAAGAATTAGCTTCTCTACATCTTCCTTTGGTGACTCTCTCTGTGGGGGAATCGCAATCAAATAAAATGATTATGTTTTTACTCGTTTTGAAGTCATGTTCTGTTTGGTTGCTGAGAAAATCTAGGAAATGAAAAGAAATTAAGAATTTGAAAATTATACGAGGGTTTCATTATTTGGGACCTGGGTGTTCTACAATTAGATTAATACAACTAAAAAGTTGATGTTTTCATGTTTTGGAATCTAAAACAACAAAGATATAAGATTCAAAGTTTTGTCCCTTTTCGTATATTCTCTATTCTATTCATATCATATGCTTTATCAACCAAGCAGAGGATTGTGATTTAAAGGCAATTCAAAGATGCAGATAAATAAATAAATAAATAACTTACTTCGAGATCTTTAAGCTCGAAATAAGCTCTCCAGCAGCTATAGGAATTGTCCCCTTCCAGCGTCGAACAGTAATCTGATCAAGCCCAGAACAAAATAATAAATAAGATATTAACGATAACCTGCTGTTTGGTTACTCAGAAAATTAAGGAAAACAAGAAGAGATTGAGAAAAACTTCGAAACCAATGTTATCTGTTGCTTTGTTTTCTGAAAAAATTCAAGTAAGCTAAATACGGATTAGTTTTCTTTCCATATTTACTCAACAACCAAACAGAGCATAGAGAAAACTAAACATAACAACAGATCTAGCAAAAAATACAACTTAGAGCCGTTCAATCACAAAAACAACTAATTTAGTCTAAATTTCTGCCAAATTACCATTTTATGACCAAAAAAGGTGTAGATCAAGAAAAGAGAGATTTACACAAGGGGAAGAAGAAAAAAAAAAAGAAAAAGAATCATAACCATTAAGAACATAAATCAATAAAATCAACGTAAAGCTACCAATTTATATTCAACATATATATATATATATATATATATATATATATATATATATATATATGGCCATCAACAACATAAATATACACAAAATCAACGTACTTCAGGTAGAAATCTGATAGAAATTCTTACAAAACAAACAATTAAAAAAAGAAAAAGGGTATCGAGAATAGAAACTTATACATAAATACACAATCAACGAGTTCTGCGAAGAAATCTGATCAAACTAACAACACAGTTTGATGAAACCCAGAAAAAAATAATGAGAAAGAAACGTACCAGAAAGTTCACTCTCGGACTTTTCAATCAACGGAGGGTCTTTGACGGCACGATCGAGCTTGCTTCTACTGAAAGGCTCGAGCTTGGGTATATAAGCGCTGCTTCTTGAAGAACAGCAAATTGTGGAAGGAAATCTTGATGATGATGATCTTGAACAATGAAGATCTTTAGCCTCCAGAAAGAAAGACGAAGAAGAAGAAGAAGGAGGAGGAGGAAGAGTCAGTGAAGTTACCATCTCCTTTGTGATATCCAAATATGAAAGATTAGATTTAGATTCCAAAGAGAATGTTCAGGGGACTTCTCGTTATATGGGAGTGATGAAGTGGATAAGGATGAGATATTTAAATATTTTATTTGTTGGGTTAAGTTAAGGTGGCTAGGAGGTTTCACTTTAAGAAATGACCGTGAAATCACGACTGTACATAATAATTTGATACGGTGGATGAGCAGGATTGTCAATTGTGTGCAGGAGGCCAGGAAGGATAGGAAAGGAATCCGTACAATATTGGCCGTTGGTTTGAGCCGCGGCTTCGTGATGATGTGGAATCTGTGGCCGGATTTGCACGTGGTCTGGGCCTTTTGGGAGTATATGTACTTATATAGATATTTTGTGGGTTGCACACCGCGCCCATCGTTTTCCACTTTTGGCTTTTTTGGGTGCAGGATATTTTTAAGTTTTTTTCATAAATGATCTCCTTAAATAAAATTATTTCATATCCGACGGTCTATAAAAAATAATTAACTGTTATGTGTTAATAAGAAATTAAAAGTTATGTAAAAAATAATTTTATATTTAATTTTATTGATCAAATTAAGTGTTATGTGTTAATACGAAATTAAAAGTTATTGTTATGAATGATATGATATTCAATGTGATATTGGCAATTGATTCCATGAAGGAAGTCAAATGTAAAAATATTTTTTTGTAGAATATCAAATATAAAATAATTTTATTTTAAAAGATCATTTATGGATAAATAATCCAATATTTTTATTGGGATCTTGGGCCCTGTTAGTTTAAAGATGGAAAGGATAAATGATGTGTTGTGGAGTAATAATTATTTTGAATCAATTTTTATATTCATTTTTTGGTTAACTATACTTTATTATTTTAAACTTAAGAGTTATTTCAATTTGGTACACAAACTTTTAAATTGCACGATTTAAAATAAATTTTTAAAAATAAATTTCAATGTATGACAAAAAATGGACGGATGTTAGTTCATTAACAGAGATGGCATGTGAAACTTACGTGAAGACTGAGATGGATCATACGTGGATCTTACATGGATGATAATAATAACAATAATAACCATTTTTCCGCCCAAATCGGTCATGTGATTAAAAATTAGAGAAAATTACGTGAGGGGCACATAGCAAGTTGGAGCATAAAAATGGATCTTTTATCTTTGTAGGATCCACGTATCATCCACCTCAACCCTCATGCGAGTATCACATGCCACCTCTGTTAGTGAAACTAACATCCATCCATTTTTGTCTTATACTGAAACTTGTTTTCAAAAATTTGTCCTAAATTACGCAATTTTAAAGTTTGTGTACCAAATTGAAACAACCCTCAAAATTTAAGGTAGTAAAGTGTAATTAACCATTCATTTTTGTACTAATTAACGAAACATGTCTATTTAACATGTCATGGTCATAAAGTGATAACAGTCGCAAAAAAATTTACATCGCTTATCTTAGTATAAAAAAATGGACATATTACTGTAATAAATTTAAATTATTCAAATATTACGTCAATGAATTTAATATAAAAATATTTATTTTAATAATCTTTTGCCAGAAATATCCTTATTTAAAATGTATAACTACATTAATACCATTCTAACAGTCAAAAGTATACTTTTAAAGAATCCTCATCGAATCCCCAATCCTCAACTTAAAACTAGATCAACTTTTTGAAAATCCTCAACTCCCAACAAAAAACGCCACATTAATCACCTATTATGTCAACTTTTTTTAAATATAAAAAGGTTAATTAATTATTAAGGTGACATTGTACATATGTAAAAGGATTGAGGATTCTTACCAATTTTGGGATTTTACAGACAAGTAGGAAATGAGAATTACATTTCTGCATGGGGATTATTAGTTAAAGTGGGGATTGGAGATTATGCTTATTTATGGGTATTATATGTTTCAGTGGAGATTATGTACCAAATTTAATTTGAAAAAAAAAAAAAAAAAGACCATAAGTGCATCGGCATAAATATTTTTGGACTGAATTCCTTAATGTAATGTTTAAATAACTTAGATTTATTGCCGTAAAATGCCCTTAAAACATAATATAATAATTGAAGCAAAATTTAAAAAATACTTCTTTTTTTTTAAAAAAAAAAATTTTAATCCTTATGTAAAACTTGACTTACGCATGTCCCAATCTCATTGAAAAAATTGAGAGATTAAGCGTATTAAATAGGAGTTGAGTCCATTTTATCATCAATTTTAGGGTCAAATACCCTTTAAGTTTCTCACAAAGGTCTTTTATACCATTAGGTCTAGAAGACTTTTTATAGCATGATAAATAGACATAAATTTTTTCTCATGGAACTCATAATATAAAGCTCTAAATTCAAAGACTTTTAGATAATTTTTTCAATGAGATTGGGATTAAGGCTTAGTTGAGTTGAGTATGAATATACCGATCAATATATGACCCTTGATAAAGTTTATTTAAAAAAGAATAGGAAAATTAACTTGCATCTATTTATACATTGCAGTTATATAGTTTATTTTTAAATACACTTACGCCATATAGTTATGATCATTTGTGATATTTTTATTCCTTCTGCCATATAATAGTTTGATTATTTGATAAAAAATAGTGTGAGTGGACTTATTTTTTAGTGATACAAATTTTTATGATGATCTATCATCTTATAATTTTTATTTACATTTGGCAAATTATTTCTCCATATGAGAAAAAAATCATAATATATAATTTATATGGAGAAAAATTACTAAATATTACAAAAAACTTACTTCATGTTGCTAACATCCTATAATAAAAAAAAAAAAAAAAAAAATAGCCAATTCAAATTTGTTGATTGATAAAAAGATGAAAAATATCACAAATTAGAACTATAGGAAATCAGTGTGTTTGAAAAAAAAATAATAATAACTAAAACAAATACTATAGGAATAAAATGT
This sequence comes from Hamamelis virginiana, assembly GCA_017140935.1. Classification (NCBI taxonomy): domain Eukaryota; kingdom Viridiplantae; phylum Streptophyta; class Magnoliopsida; order Saxifragales; family Hamamelidaceae; genus Hamamelis; species Hamamelis virginiana. The sequence continues at coordinate 1,495,312 of JAESVK010001359.1, read as the reverse complement.
ATAAAATGTGTTTAAGTCGAATGAGTGGAATTGTAATTTTTTCAACAATATATATATATATATATATATATATATATATATATATATATATATATGCAGCCAATCTTATATGGTTGAAATTAAAATTTTATTGAGTTAAAGTTGTGAGCATAGAACCTCAATTTGGTCAACCTTCAACCCAAAATATTGTTATCAACATCATCTTCTTTTTTTTCTCTCTTGTAAGTGCAAATCCATCTAAAAGTTGATAGAACACCTTGGTGAACAATGATGAACCTTTGGATAAAAAAAATAAAAAGGTAAAAAAGGAAAAAAAAAAAAAAAAGGGGGGGAATAATGATGCAGCAGACAAACCAAAAGCATTTTGTAGATGTCAATTCAAAACTATTCAAAATAAAATAAAATGAAGTGATCCATTGAGTTGGCCACGAACCTAAAGGAATCCAACATTGTCTCCTCTTAATCGCCATAATGTAGGGGATTTATTTGGCTGTTAACGTTGGGGACAGGAGCGATTATATCAGGACGTTCTTATGTCCGTTATTGTAAAGACGTTCCTTCTGAAAGTTATAGGAATGATATTTTGAAAAATCGACCGTTGGATTACATAATCTTCTTATGAATGTCATGTTTGCCAAAAATCAAAGTGATCCGATAAACGGTTTTCAAAATATAGCTCGTGAAACGCTTTGACAGTATTTACCGTTGGATGCTGTCAAAATTGTTTAAATATATGTATTTTAAAAACCAACCGTTGGATCACTGTAATTTTTGGCAGTCATGATATACATATAAAGATTGTTTACTCAACTTCGGGTCCAAATAAATTTGGGTCGATTTCAACCGGAAATGAACCTCAGATCGAGCACCTCCAACTGAGTTCTATATGAATTGTCATAACCAAATTTTGGCATTGACACCCAATTAGCTTGTTTCAATAGGCCACCAAGTTTTGACAATGGCGGCCAAATTTGAAACCTCAATGACACTTGTCATTTATGCCATATCATACTTTATTTTTAAAAATGTGAGAAAAATACCAAAATATAGCATTAATGCCATTTGGGGTGCTAAATTTTGACTTTGGCGCATCAAGTGCTATGCATGAATGCATTGGAGTTGCTCTTATAGGCACAACAATGAGCTCGACCTGTCAAGTATAACAAAATTCCTTCGACAAATAACAGTATCCATGTATCATAACTACATGGAAATCAAAATATATAATGCGCTGTTCCAAGTAGCTTATAAAATCAAATATCATGCCCTATTTTCATGAGGTCTTTGGATTGAAGTTTGCCACCAATTGAGTGCCTTTTTGGATTGAGTAGAACAAACACTTTTAGGTGCCTATAAGTACTTCTTTCTTTTTCTGTGCCTGTTTGACAAAATAAGAAGAAGTAGAATTAAACTCTTAAAAGTGCTACTTATTCCCTTGAAGAACCTTGGCTCCTACTTCTCAAATAGGTAGAATTCACTTTTTGACAAAAAATATGTAAATACCAATATTGCCCTTTAATAATGCACTTCAACAAAAAATTCCGTCCATGTCCCAACCTTAATATATTATTTATCGTTTATAAATTGATTAATTATAATTATAAACAAGCTGATTTATTTATAAATAAACTTATTTTATTAAATATAATTTTATTATTTATATTTATATTATTTATTAGTCATAAATTTATTATTTATTATTTATTATTTTTAATTAAAAATAAAATTATTTATTTATAAATAAAATATTTAATTTTATTGCAAAATAGGAAAATAAATAAACATTCTACAAGTGCAATAGTGCCAATTTAGGATTATAAGCAACTTATTCGGATAGTATCCAAACGAACAAAAAAACACTTTTATTGTCAACAACACTTTTAAAATACAGTTTCCAAACACAACTGACTTCTACTTCTACTGACTTCTGTTTCTCTTCTTCTGCTGCTTCATAAACATAAGTAAAAGTTATCCCAAATGGGCTTGAATCAATTGAGTTTGCGAATTATGTTGTCAATATTCTTAAAAGTACGTTAGTCTTAATCCAGTATATACAAGGTCATTGTTTGGCTGGATGCGATAAATCTAATCTAGTTTCAACGTTTGATTCAAGCTCTTGGCCAAACAACATTTGGGCTTGCTTTTTGAGGAAAGACTGTTTTTGTTGTTTGTTTTAAATGTACTAGGGCGGATAATATGCTTGCTGATCAGGTTGCCTCTTGGGTTACAACCTTAGGGCATTTCCAATGGTGTAATGCAAATTTTTTGAACAATATATTCTTTGGATCACAAAAATGAAAAGGGATATGGATATGAATAGAAGTGCTGTAATGATGCCATATCCATTTTATGATTTTGAAAGAAAAAAAAATCAGGGGCATGGTGATATTGTTAGAATATAGGGAAAATTATCCAAAAGTTTTGATTTGAGTTCTTTTATACCCAAAAATCCTATCATCATTTCACTTTACCCAATGGTCCCAATTTACAATGCATAAGTTTTTTAAAATGCATCAGTTTTTTTCAAAACCAAAAAACAAACTTATGCATTTCTCATTAAACTGATAATTTCTTATAAAACTAAAGTATGCTTATGAAAACTGATGTATATTCGCATCGGTTTTATAAAAAAATACATCAATTTCGTAGAAAAAAAAAGTAAAAAATACATCCGAAAACTAATCTATGCATTATGATTGCATCATATATTGTCATATTATCATGAATTATTCCCACCATTTTGTGCATACTTGAACCATTTATATTAGTAAATAGATGCTTTTAATGGTTTTCATGTTTTTCCCGTCTTGTAGGTAAAATGTCATAAAATAGATGTTTTTGCATGCAAATTTGGAGCTTGGAGCCAAACATTAGAAGCAAAGTGGGAAGAAGTTTCAAGCATAAAAAAAAGTCAGAAAACACCCATTACCTATAATGGCATCCACCATTATAGGTAATGCAATTAACCCAAGTCAGAATTTACCCCAGCAAAGTCTAGAAGTCAAGCATTATAGATAATGGTTCAACCATTATAGGTAATGGTTGATCATTTTGAGATATAAGAAGCAGATATAGACCTCACCAACTTCAGAAACAACCAACTACCGATAGAGCTGTTCCCATTATCGGTAATAGGCAGTGGAAATGTAGCAACCGGTAACCAGCAATATACCATTATCGATAAAGCTATTGCACAATATCAGTAATGCTAGCATACAAGTTTACCTCCCATGATCCAGTCAAGCAACATTATCGATAGAGGTGGCTCATCATTATCGGTAATGAAGAGAAATCTTCACCATGAAGGAATCGACACAAGGCCATTACCGATAATAGGCCTTATGCATTATCGGTAATGGTAGCCAACTTTGCCCATTTTCTGCAGAATTTTGAAGCTTTTTGAATGGTATTGTGGTCATTTTGCTATAAGGCCTATATATACTTTACAAAGGACTTTGAAGAGAATATTATTCACTTCAGTAGATTAGCTTAACTTAGGTTTTTCATTTTTCTCATTTTCTTTCAAGTCTTTTAGAATAGTTTAGCTAGTTCTTGATTTGATTTCAGTTGTAATTTCATTTTCTTGTTTAATTTCTTTTTGTATTAAAACAGCTTTGTGTTATTTTTCAGTTTATGCAATTAAATTTCAGAGTTTTCATTTCCAACTCAATGTCTTCAGTTAACTTTTCATTTAATATGCTTGCTTTCAATTTAATGAGTAGCTAAGCTCCATCAGCTGGGATTGATGAGAGATTCTTGATCCATATCCAAGGTATTTGATTTCTCACACTATTTCCTAACTTGAAATATTTGGATATTGATGATAAACACAGAGTGTGCTTAGATCCACAAGGATTGACTAGCTTTGACCATCTGCAGACAGGATTTCTTAGCACAGGTGGCGCTTAGCACTGAAAGAATTCCTTGTGTTTGCTAAAATTAATGTTTGAAAGAGTGTTTGAAATTACTCTTTAAACAGGTTGGTTTGTATTGTTAAATCTTCTGCTCAGACCATTCTTCAATGTAATTTGGACGTGTAAATAATTGGGTTTTTATTGCTAAATATTCCATCTAGACCATTCTTCAATGTACTCTAGATGTGTTAAAAAGTCTGAGAAATTATAACCAGTGATGTAGACTGGATAAACCCTAAATCCCAGCTCATTTATTTTATCGTTCTAAAACATTCAAACAATTTTTGTGCATATTGCACAAACCACTATAAAAAACAATTATTGGATAATTTGGATTTTTATTTATTTTTCTCACGTTTGAACAAATTTCAAAAGGATTTCAAAGTTTTTCTCGACCTCCTATCCCTGAGGACATTATCATGGAACTTCCATGAATTACTATGCTTGCAACCAATAAATCCTACGCTTGGGATTGCACTTCACTTCTGAACTGCAAGAACATTAGTTTTCTGCAAATGAATTAGTTTCTGCAAAACCAAAAAACAAACTGATGCGTTTCTCAAAAAACAGATGGATTCTTATGAAACTGAAGCATGCCTATGAAAATAGATGCATTTTCGCACCATATACATATATATATCAGTTTTTGCAAAAAATAAAATAAAAATCAATTGATGCGCTTCTCATTAATATGATGGATTCTTATAAAACTAAATATGCTTATGAATTATAATAATAAATAAATAAATAAAAACCACATCCGAAAACTAATATATGCATCGGTTTCTAAAAAAAAACATAAAAACAAAAAAGAGAGCACCTCCTAAACTGATCTAATTCTTACTCTCCTCCTCCATCTTGGGGAGAGAGAATGTTAAAAAACCTTGTAACATCTTAGTGGACTCCTTCTTGCTGAGTCTCCCAGTAGTTTGGTTCTTAGAGAGTAGTTGTCCGCTTCGTCTTTTTTGCTCTTAGTAGTTAGATAGCGGGTAACCTCTAAAGTTTAGGACTTCCTATACTTGTAGTAGAATAAGGAAGAGCCACTTCCCTTCTTTTTGGTTCTCATTGGAATAAAAAGTGAAGTCAGTGAACGATCGTGTAATGCTAGTTTTGAGTGAGCAAGCTGACTACTGATATTTAAATACCTTATTGCTTTTTGGAATTCTTAAATATTTCTTTCCTAAAGTTGGACAAATTGGGCAACCTAAGACTTTTGGGTAAACAAAACCTATAAAAGGACTTTTGGATAAAGTGAAAAGATGGCGGGATTTTTGGGTAAGGAAAACTTATAAAAAGGACCTATGGATAAACAATCTTAGAATATATTGCACTGCCCATTGTGTGCTGCAATGTGTCATTGTATGCTGCAGTGTGCTCTTCTCCTACCTATAAATAAGGCTTATGTATATATCAATCTTGTAACAATGTAGTCCATTAATGCAATGTTCTCTTCTATCTCTTCCTTCTCTATTTCTCCAATTTATTATCTTTTCTCAAATTTAATAGATATGGTAAGAAATGAATTGAGCCAGTACCCAAATATGGATACTAGTTTGGATAAACAATGATTATTTTATTTTTTTACATATGGATGTGCATATACCATTGGAGATGGTCTTACAGGAACAATAAGGGCCGTTTGGGTTAACTTTTCTTAAAATAATTTTTGGAGCTAAAAATTTTACTTGATATAAAAGATGGAGTGATATATAATCACTTCTAGACAAATTGATGAGTGATAGAATTGTTTGGCAAAATTTTCATACTGAAAGTGATTGAGCCCTAACTTTTACCACAATCATTTCTAATACATAAATTTTGATTTAGGAAGATATGATTTGACTATAACCCTTGAAGAAAGACCTTAGTCTTTGTATATATTCAATGTAATTAACATGTACAAGAGTGAACCTTATATAGGCAATACAAGAACTAAATAAGGAAACTAAACATCTATGGTAATTACCTAATCACGCTATACAATTATACTATAGAATCAATTACAATCAATCTAACAGTTGACTATATACAATCTAACATCCCCCCTCAAACTCATGGTGGTTTAAGAGAAACCATTTTGAGTTTGGAAGTTAAAGCTCGAAAAGTTCCTGGAAGAAGAGGTTTGGTGAAGATATCAGCTAACTGATCCTGAGAGGAAACAGACTGAAGTATGAGTGTACCCTGAAGCAAATGATGACGAATGAAGTGACAATCAATCTCAATATGTTTAGTACGTTCATGGAAGACATCATTGTGAGCAATTTGAATAGCACTTCGATTATCACACTGAAGTTTAGTTGCAGTGGAGCAATCAACGCCAAGATCCTCTAATAACCAACGTAACCAAATAAGTTCAGCTGTGGTAGCTGCCAGTGCTCTATATTCTGCTTCAGTGCTGGAACGAGCAACAACTGTTTGTTTCTTGCTTCTCCATGAGATAAGAGAATCACCAAGAAGAAAGCAATATCCTGTAGTAGATCGACGATCAGTAGGATCACCTGCCCAATCTGCATCTGAATATGCCTGAAGCGTTAATGAAGAATGGGAAGAAAAGTGAAGTCCATCAAAAATGGTGCCTTTCAGATATCGAAGAATCCTGAGAACAGCAGCATAATGAGGAGATCGAGGTGCAGCCATAAACTGACTGACTACATGAACTGCATAGGAAATGTCAGGACGAGTAACAGTAAGATAAATTAGACTCCCAACAAGCTGTCTGTAAAGAGTAGCATCAGATAGAGATTCGCCATCATGAGAATTGAGGCGACAGTTATACTCTATAGGGGTGTCGACTATCTTGCTATCAGTGACACTGGCTCGAGAAATCAGATCTGAAGTATACTTGGCCTGAGTAAGATAATAACGATCTGCAGAAGAAGAAATTTCAAGACCAATAAAGTAATTAAGAGGACCAAGATCTTTCATTTCGAACTGTCGACCAAGGAAGTGCTTTAGATCCTGAATACCCTGCATATCATCACCTGTAATAATCATATCATCGACATACAATAGTAGAATAGTGATGCCATGATCAGACCGTCTCAGAAAAAGAGCTGTATCAAAAGAACTGCCTGAAAAACCATGCTGAGAGAGAGTAGAGCTAAATTTGGCAAACCAGGCTCGAGGAGCTTGCTTAAGACCATAAAGTGCCCGCCGTAGTCGACATACTCTATGAGGAAACCTTGGAGGGTGAGAAAAACCAGGAGGAAGCTTCATATAGACTTCTTCTGAGAGTTCACCATTAAGAAAAGTATTTTTGACATCCATCTGAAAGAGTGGCCATTTGCGAGCTGCAGAAATGGCAATAAGAGTCCTGACAGAAAAAAGTCGAGCCACTGGAGCAAAAGTCTCCTCATAATCAATCCCATACTCCTGAGTAAAACCCCTGGCAACAAGACGAGCCTTGGAGCGATCAATAGTACCATCTGACCGAGTCTTAATCTTATAAACCCATTTACAACCAATAGCAGATTTACCAGAAGGAAGATCAACCAAATCCCATGTTCCTGTCTTATGTAATGCATCCAACTCTTCTTTCATAGCTTGCTGCCATAAAGGGTTAGAGGAAGCCTCACGAAAAGTCTGAGGTTCCTGGAGAGAGGCAAGAGCAGAAAAGCAATGAAAGTCACGAAGATGAGAAGGAAGTGTAGTTACCCGATGAGAGCGGCGAGGTGCATGAGGGTCAGAAGGACCTGCAGGATCCACAGCTGGAACAGTATCAGTGGGCTCGTCGAAGATCGGTGCTGGAGGCTCATCAGACACAGTAGAAGGTATATCAGGAATAGAAGGGGGAGACTCCTCAGGAAAAGTAGAAAAGAGATCAGGAATAGGATCAACAGAGGAAACAGAGGAAACAGTGACATGAGGCAGTTTGTGAAACATTTTGTGTTCCCAAAAAATCACATGTCGAGAAACACGAAGACGTTTATTGATTGGATCATAACACCTATAACCTTTTTGACCAATTCCATACCCAGGAAAGCAACATAATCGAGAACGAGACTGAAGTTTGTTTCGTTTATGATCTTGAAGAAGAACAAAACAGACACATCCAAAGACTCTGAGTAAGTCATAGGATGGAGAAGAACCAAACAGCAGATCATAAGGAGTTTGATTTTGAACAATAGGAGAAGGACACCGATTGATGGTGTAAACGGCAGTGAGAGCAGCTTCCCCCCAAAAGTGAGAAGGAGTAGAAGCAGCAATAGTGGTAGCACGAACAACATCAGAATATGTCGAAGTTTGCGCTCAACTCTGCCATTTTGCTGAGATGTACCAGCACAAGAAGAATGGGAAAGAGTACCAAATTGATGTAGAATATCAAGAAATTCATTTGCTTTATATTCTTGGGCATTATCAGATCGAAAAACTTTGATGGGTTTAGAAAACTGTGTTTCAATCATTTTAGTAAAGTCACGATATATTTGATAAAGTTCAGAACGATTTTTGAAAAGATAAATCCAAGTATATCGAGAAAAATCATCCACAAAAAGAACAAAATAACGTGACCCTCCCTGTGTAGTAATGGGAGAAGGACCCCATACATCAGAATGAATAAGATCAAAAGGAGAAATAGCATGAGAAACACTGTTATTAAAAGGTAAAGCAGTTTGTTTGCCAAATTGACAAGGCATACAATCAAAACTCTTATTTGAAATTGAACCCAACAAACCCCTAGAAACTAGTTATTTAACCCTAGAAACAGATGCATGACCAAGGCGAGAATGCCATAAAGCAAGAGAAGAAGTGCTCGTTCCAGAAACGGCAGAAGCAGAGAGGCGAGAAGAAGGGAGATGAAGAGAGACAAGCTCAAACAGCCTTCCGACCTTACTGGCGGTCCCAACGATCTGCCCCGTCTGAGAATCCTGCACAACAACACCAGTAGAAGAAAAGGTTAAAGAAAAACCAAGTTCAGTAAGTTGCCCAACAGATAAAAGATTATGAGTAAGTTGGGGAATCTGATAAACATTAGAAACAGATAAAGCTGGTGTAGAGATAGTACCAAGGTGAGAGACATGCATAGGAGAACCATTGGCAGTGTATATGGTAGGAAGAGAAGTGGTAGTGTGTGTAGATACAACATCAGTAGAAGAAGTCATATGATTGCAGCAAGCAGAATCAAGTAGCCATGTAGGAGAATTACCTGATGTCGTAGAAAGAGCAGTGTTGGATGCACTGGAAGATGGAAGATGAACCTGATTAACCATATCCTGTAAATCTCCCATAGATAGTGATGAAGTAGATCCAGACGCAGAATGAGTATCGACAGCAGATAATTCAGACTGAGTCAAGGCAGCAGTGTTCTGAAGAATACGCTGACGAGTGTAACAAGCTTCAACAGAATGACCTTTGTTCTTACAAAAACTGCAAATAATAAGAGGCTTCTTGTTGTTGTGCCGTCTGGAATTATTCCCCTTGCCTCTTGAAACATAAGTAGAAGAACCTGCAGAAGGCAAAACAGGAGTAACAGTCTGTGGAACAAAGGCTGGAGTAGCAAGAACCATAGTCTGAGAGATGGGTTCGGTCTGAAGACGTGTCTCATCATCAACTAACTCATGAATTGCTTGAGATACTGTTGGTAAAGGATTCTGATGTAGAATATGACTTCTGGCGGATTCAAACTCATCACGGAGGCCCATCAGAAACTGAAACAGTCGTCCTTGTTCACGGTGAACGTAAACCAATTTGGCGTCAGCAGAATTAGAGATGACTGGTTCAGATGCAGTTAATTGATTCCAAATAGATTTCATCCGACTGTGGTATACAGTGATGCGCTCACCTGATTCCTGATGAATCTGATAGAGTTTGCGCGTGAGCTTAAAATTGCGTGCACCACTCGGTCCAGCATACCGAGTAACAAGTAAATCCCAGACCTCTTTTGCAATATCAAGATTGCCAAACTCATCAACAATGGAGGGAATAGAAGTATTGCGAAACCACGTGATGATTTGATGATTAGCACTTTCCCAATCCTCCACTCGAATAGCATAGGCAGAATCAGTTTCTTTTTCCTCTTTGGCTGGGATAGGACGGTCACCAGAGACATAAAGCCACAACTTGTGGCCTTTGAGATAACTACGCATGGCTTGAGACCACTGAGCAAAGTTATCTCCATCAAAAATAACATGAATAGGACGAGAGATCTCATCATGAGGCATATCTAAATTTCAAATCAAAAAACAGACAGCAAAAATAGATTTAGGATGCGAAAATAAGTCAGAAAGCACCTGAGCAAAATTTTCCGGTCAAAGTCAACGGTCAACGGTCAACGGGTCGTCAACGGTCACGGGCACGGGTGCGGGTCACGGGCGCGGGTGAAATGCTGACGTGGCTGATGACGTCAGCCCTAAATGGACGGTCACGGGTCACGGGCGAGGGGTGAAATGCTGACGTGGCTGATGACGTCAGAGATGACGTCAGCCCTAAATGGAGAAGACGCGTGGTCTTCACTCTCGGCGCGTGGATCTGACGCTCCTACACCAGTGGCGCGTGAAGTTCACGCTGAGGCTTCTGACGGCTCGTGGAGGCGCGTGCGGCTGTTTCCGGCGACAATGTTTATATCGCCGTGCTCGTATCGACGGTGGCTACCTTGCTGTGGCCTTAAAATTCAGTTTTAGGCTCACGAAAATAAAAAGCAAAGGCAAACAGTGAGTGCTTGCCGGAAAAATGTAGAAAAATGAGTTCACACGGTTGCCGGATGGCCTGAACCGTGAGAGCAGCGGAAGAGAAGAAGGTTTCAGAGAACCTGCTCTGATACCATGAAGAAAGACCTTAGTCTTTGTATATATTCAATGTAATTAACATGTACAAGAGTGAGACCTTATATAGGCAATACAAGAACTAAATAAGGAAACTAAACATCTATGGTAATTACCTAATCACGCTATACAATTATACTATAGAATCAATTACAATCAATCTAACAGTTGACTATATACAATCTAACAACCCTAATGAAATATATGAAGGAATAGACATGATTTAGAAAAACTAACCCTAATAGACATGACGTAGCTCGATCTCTCCCTCTATTCGTGTGGTTCTCCCTGAACAGACAATCGTCCGACTCTAAATTCAATTAATTGTCCACGTGGCAAGTTAATACATAATTCCATACAGACTTTTCCTAACCAATAATAACGACGATTTACCTATCTTTTCCCAGGTACTCTCTCTGTCTCTCTCTCTCTCTCTCTCGCTCGCTTCTGTAGACCAACTGAGAACAATAAAAAAGTTCACGAGAAGAAACCTTTGGAAACTTGCAAGACGATTGCTGATTTGGTCAAAATCTTCCAAAACCTGTGGAAACGAAGAAACCCTAGATTATATCTATGAATCTTGATGCTGAAGATTCACAAGCTTCGGAATTCACCTCTGATTCTGTATAATTTGAGATTGAATTCCATGTTTCATTGATAAATTCGGAAAGAAAATCTAGGGTTTTGAGAAAATGAAGGCCATGGAGACGTTGCAAGATCTGATCGAGGAAGCTAAACTTCGAACGGTTTGGTGGGCTTTATTTATCTTCGCCGTTGCTTACTTCCTCTCCCGTAAGTCCCTTCAATATGATTCATCTTCTCTACATGTATGTCTGTCCGTGAATATGCACACACACACAAATATCTATATATATATATATATATATATTGAACAATTCGGTTTTTATGGTTTTAGGGTGATTTGTTGCTAATTGGATCAAAGACAGCTTTTGTTGCGTGGAATTGCTTTGTGTGCGTTAAATAAGTTTAGGGATTGATTTTGCAAAATTTAATTGATGTGGCATTGTGTTTTCTTGTTGGCTGACATGGAAATGGTTTGATTTTCTGTCGTTATTTGATCTTGAAATCCAGAGTTGCAATAGAAAACCCTCGTTTGGTTGCTGAGAAAAAGGAGGAAAAGAAAAGAAAACCAAAATTTTGAATCTTATGTTTTCTGGTGCTTTTTTCAGCTCAACTAAGCCAGATTGTTGAGTTAGGCTTGGTTAAGTGAAGTTTCTTTGTTTTCTCGAATTCAAAATAGGCAAAAATTCAAGATTCAAAATTTTGATTTCTATGCTTTTTTCTAAATTTTCTCAGCGCAACCAAACGGAGGTGAAAACCACCAGCTAATTTATGTGGTTGCCATGAAGCTGTAATTTATTGATTCCAATAGCAGTGTTTTTGAGTTTTTGTTGTTGTATTGCTGGTTTTTCCATTTTGAGAATGTGACTCTTAGAGCTCGACTTATAAACACCCCCTTTTTTTCTCCCAATTTTATGTGATGCCTTTGTATTTTTTATTTATTATCGTTCAATGCAGACACGAGTAAATCAATGTGGATGAATATTCCAATAGCCGTTCTCTTGGTTTGTGCATTGCGCATTCTATCTAATGAGGTGGAGTTCCGTTGGAGGGCTCCATCTGAAGTTCGTCCGCTAACATATTTATCTCATTTGGAGAAGAAGCAATTGTCCCTGAATGATCCTCGTCTTTCTACTGCACCACCCTCTCCAAAATGGAAGAGGAAAATTGATTCTCCTCTTGTGGAGGCTGCAATGGGCAAGTTTATTGATAAAATTTTGCAGGACTTCGTGATAGATTTGTGGTATTCAGAAATTACGCCGGACAGGGAGGCCCCTGAGCAGATACGTGCTGTAATCATGGATGTTCTTGGTGAAATATCAGGAAGAGTGAGAGAGTTAAACCTTGTCGACTTGTTAACGAGGTGCTTTTTTCTTTTCTTTTCTTTTCTTTTGTTTTTTTTGAAAAAAAAATAATAATTTGTGAGTCATGTGGAATCTTTCATAACTTTTAGAATACTCATCAAAGAAAAATGACTTTCAGGGATTTAGTTGACTTAGTAGGGGATCACCTGGACCTTTTCAGAAGAAACCAAGCTGCTATTGGAGTGGATGTTATGGGAACATTATCGTCTGAAGAGAGGGATGAAAGGTTGAGACACCATCTTTTGGCTTCTAAGGAGCTTCATCCTGCATTGATATCTCCCGAGTGTGAGTACAAGGTGTGAGTGGAGTGTTCCAATGAAAACAATTTTGCTATAAATTTTACTGTTTGCATGCCAATTAACTTTTATATCTTTCATAGTTTCTTCAGCGGCTTATTGGTGGAGTGATTGCTGTAGTGTTAAGACCACGAGAAGCTCAATGCCCCATGGTTCGGAGCATTGCCCGAGAGCTTGTAACTTGCTTGGTATTGCAACCAGTTATGAATTTCGCAAGCCCGGTGTAAGCTTTTGAAAAATTCACTCGTTCTTTCTTTATTTTTTTTCAATATTAATTCTTTGCTTTTAAACTCCTTTGTTCTGTAAAATTCTCTACATTGAAAAAGTGTTGACACCCATAATACCATTTATATGAAGAGAAAAACATTTCATATGGTTTTCGTGCTGTTTGTTTAAAATTATAAGAATGTGCTGGAAAAGTGGGACTATTTTTACTCCTCAACATTTGATTTGGGAGGAAATTGGACTGAAATTATACTAATATGACCTTCTATCATGTCCGAACAATGTACAAATGTGCATACGTATACTCTTATTAGATTAATTTTAAGGAAATTGCAAAAATTATTTGTATAAAATGTAGGGGCTTTATAACTTTTGCAATTAGCTTAGCTTAACAGTGTTTAATTCAGAGAAAATTCAAAATAGGAAATATCGAAGAAGGGAAAAATACTCTTGGTCTATTGATCCAACATAGGTCAGAGATGAAGACACTATTTCTAAGTGCAAGAACATAAAAACAAATTACAAGTTGATTTAATTTATGTTCACCGTAGATCCATCATCATATTGCCAAAGATGTAATGTGTGGAAGCCATTATAATTCTTGATTTCCGGTCCATGAGCAAATTAGGATTTTCCATGGCTGCATGTTTTGGACTTTTTTTGTGTCCCACTAGGTCACTATTCTTCTGCAGTGCCCTTCCCTTTCCATACACTCTCTCTCTCTCTCTCTCTCTCT
>JAESVK010001359.1:1441828-1470942 GCA_017140935.1 Hamamelis virginiana | reverse complement strand
ATATATATATATATATATATATATATATATATATATATTCAGTTCAAGAGAGAGTTCAATCTAACTACTTGTATTTAAACCAGATGGTCATGCTGGAAATAACTATTTGAATGCTTGAGTTGTACTGGCCTAGACTGAGCTAGGCATGGTTTAGTGTGCAGGCCAAACCAGTTCAATTTTTGTAACCTCATGCATAACAAGGTCATTGCTACGAGTGTTGGTGTTTGACATCAAGATGAAGTTTTACAGCACAATGACCTCAAAAAGAATTCAATTGCAACATGGTTGTAGGTGCCTGATTTTACTTATTACGCTTGCAGTTTGGGGAGTGGTAAAAATGATAATTAGGGGTTTCCACATTACATGGCTAGACGTGTGCTAGTATTCATTACCTTTATAATTGTAGTTACATCATTGGGAATTTTGAGCAAGGTCGAATTTTAGGGAATATTCAGTCTCACTGTCTCCAATGCTAAATAGAAGTGCACATGAATGTTAATAGTGTGTGGGAATCTTGAATGCTTTGAACGCTAATAATTAGTGCTGTATATTATAAGATATTACCAGCTACAATGACTTTATGATAGCATTGATATTTTAATAGACATGCGAGTTACGATAAGATATTATTCTTTAGAATAATTTAGTCTTGAATGTTTATTATAACCATAACTTAAGTAAGCCCTCGTCTCACCAATGACCTCTTGGTCTAATGGTAGGTAGGTGTTGGTAGAGGTTGGGAGTTTGAAACTCCTCAGGGCGTTAATGACACTGGCCCAGGTGGCAAGGTGAGGGTTTTTGTAAGCTCCCTATTTTAGTTAACCATGAAGTTGTAATTAATTTTTGAAATTACAAATTCAAACGACTACTACACGGGAAAAAATAGGCAATGGCATGCTGATGACCAATTTCATCGATGAGTTCTCAATCTGCGAATTTTGGCTGTGATTGTTCTGTGCTTCATAAATCCTGATGGAGTTTCAACAGCCATTTAGCTTTTCATTATTATTGTCTTTACAATTTTCCAAATGATGTAAGAGTAAAATCTTAATCAATAAAAATTACAACCCCTAATACATCACGTCAGATTGTACTGGTGATCTTGCAAGGAATAGAAGAATTCTTTTTACAGTGCTTTTATTCAACATCTTTGTGCACAAATTAGGCCATTACCATGAAGCGGATGATGGCCAAATTATCATTTTCGTTATTGTACTGGTGAGCCTGGCACGACTTTGTATTTCCCTATCAGAGGAATGATTTTATAACACACTGTATACAAGATATAAAAATAAATAGAATCATGAAGATACCATCGCTTTTTAAAAAAATATGATGAAATTGGTAAAATGTATAGTTTACAGAATATGATATAATCAGAAAGCTCTCTGCTTTACTGCTTTGACCTGTTATAAAATTTTGTATTATGAAAACTAATATAAAGAACTAAATGCTCCTTCAACATCACTAGTTTGTTTTACCAATTATTCATTTCATCAATTTGTATGATACTTCAGGATAAGAGAGAATCATTCTTATATAGGAATCTCGCTGTTTTCTCGTAGAATCCTAGTATTGGTATTTTCCATTTAGATTGGATTCAGTATTAATGGAATCCTTACAATTGTTGCCTTGTTGGATGCAAATAATATAGGATATTGCTGCATATTGTTCTGTCACAATATGTTTCGGTAATGTATAAGTAGACAAGTGTTGATATTGGCAATATGAATAGTGATACATTGGACATTGCTTTTCACTTGAATTGTGTATAAGATATATTTCTACCTTTGATGCTGCTGATACCAGCACATATTAGATGAGATTAATTACTAATTAGTATCAGCCAATACTTTAGACCATTATTGAACCCAAGCTAGGTTTCTACGACAAGCACATGCGACATTTATGGGGCCATAATAATAGCCCAATCTGCCAAACCCTAAGTTTATTTCAGGAAACTCTGTAATGGCCCCAAATAGGTCTCATGGGGCCTTTGGCTTTGATAAAAATTTCTTGAAAACTAGTTTCACTCATTTAGAGATGAGTTTCTTGCCCCTTTACTCCAGTCCTGCCAAGTTACTGGTTGTGAAGCAGTGTCGAGGAAATTTGGCTGCTTCACAGTTTGCAATGTAAGATCTTTGATAGCAATTAGAATTAGTAATCTGGTGAAGGTATTTATGTCAATATGTCGCTGTAGAAGACTCAAAAAGTGTGGATTGAGACATTGATAAATATATGGAGATTTTCGTGCACCAACTAAAGGCTCCAGATAGATTGATTGAAATGAAAGGCCAAAATGGGAATTCCGTGTGTCCTCAAATAGTTTAAGTGTGTGGATGGTTACATTTTTTACAATGGCATACATGCAATACATATTAAATAGTTCCTGGGCTATTTCCATGTTATTAATTAATCTTTATTTGAATACAGAGATGTAAGAAACATGAATAGCTTCACATGCTTACATTCCTTTCCTTAATTGTATCTAATCCCTTGCCAGGCATCAATTGTTTTCATTGAAATTTAAATGTGCTCCTTCATCCTTGGATCATGTAGTGTCATACTGTCATTGCTTGAAATATGAGAGCAAGTGATTTTTCGTATTTTGTTTGATAAATAGACTTGCCTTATTGTTATTATGATATCAAATTTGGTATTTATGTTCTTCCATAATCTGCTGCAGTAAAACTCTTTCATGCAGTTGATTGGGAAAAAGGAGGATGATTAAACAAAAAGGAACCAATCACAAATTTTTTATATCTTCTAATTTTGGATTTCTTTTTTAGGCTCTCTGGCCCAATGGTACATTCTTTCTGCCATTAACAAATACTCAGAGTGAAATAGATGATGATGCTCAACCGAATCAGAAACCTCTTCAAACTTCTAGTCGTTTATCTGGCAGTAAGGTCTCTAAAGCGGGGTCTTTTGAGCTACAGCTTGAGGCAGCTCGTAGAGCCAGTGATGTCAAGAAAATGATCTTTGGTGAGTTAATGTTCTTGATCCATATGCTTTCTTTTACTTGATAGTTACTCGAGTTTTTACCACTTTTAATAAATATTTAGAGCTGTGGTTAATATTCTTTTCAGTTATTTGATCACTTTTTTGTGATGGTTACTTTAGTCGCTAGCAGGACGACGATCCTCTGTTTTATGTTGTGAAAGTTCAATTCATAGCTGCACATCTTGGATGCTCTGCATTTGATATGCTAGAAAATATTTACGCTCGGTAAATGAATGTTGCAGAGAAGTTTTCTGTTTGCACTTTGTTGGAAATTAAGAAAAACTGAAATTATAATGATTAAAACCCCAAAAGGGTTTGCATATATTACTAATGGATTCTGTTCATGTTTCACATGAGATTTGAAATAAGTCCATTGTATTTCTTACAGTATTCAAATGAGCCTAGATGTTTTTTCTTAACATTTGTTTATAATGCTATGTGTTAGGGATTGAGTAATTGATCCCATTTTGATTGTTTTGTTGATAATGATGATAGATTGATACACTACCAACTTGTGTGTTCAAAATTTCAAATGCTATGTGCTGCATAATGAACTGATTTAACTTTCACAGGACCCATATCTAAATGCTTACTTTCATAAACACTGGTAACTTATGTGTTAGCCTTGGTGAAGAAAGTATATAATAAGATACAACTGAAAATTAGCCTGTTTCATAAAGACGAGAAAGGAAGTGTAAACGGACTAGCTCCATTATCTGTTTTGCAAGGTACTTATCTAATAAACCATCCATCAAATGTGGACTACTTAGATTTTCTACATGGATACTGCCACAGCCTCATACCTTGGTTTGTGTTAGACTAGAGTTGCTATAAAATGCTGGTTACCTAGAAATTTATAAGCCGAATTGCATGATCCTAATTTTGGAATTTGGCCGTTCTCAGAAGTCATATCAACTAATCCTGTGACACACACAAACACACAAAAATTGAAACATGACGAGTGGGTTTTGCAAAGAAACCAAGAGTCTATCAATGTAATATTTGTTTATGAAACCACTTGATTACTGTGAAGATCTGATATCAGTCATTTTACCATCTATGAAACCACTTGATTACGTTTCATATGTAACAAATAAGAACTTCTTCCTTGTTTTTGGTTAGGAGGAGCTCCAACAGCCTTAGTCAGCTTGATTGGGAATAACCAGTACAAGCGTTGTGCAAAAGACATATACTTTTTTCTTCAGGTAAAGCTTCTTTTAAACTTTTACCACCATTCGTGTTGGCAACCTTCCCTTTTGGCCAGCCTATCAAGTAGCAAATCATGTTATTGTAATTTTCAGTCTACTACCTGCGTGAAGCAACTTGCATATGGAGTCCTGGAGCTGTTACTCATATCAGTTTTCCCAGAGCTGCGGGATCTTGTGGTGGATGTTCATAAGCAGATGCGTGCTCGACGGGATCTTGTGGTGGATGTTCATAAGCAGATGCATGCTCGACGTGCATAGGTTATTTTTTTTCAAACTTATTAAAGAATGGGTAGTTGTTTTTCCAATGATTATGAGCCTCAGATGTCAAAATAGTTCAGATATTGTCAAGATCACGCGATTTTCTTATCAGGTGTCATTGGTTTAATGGTGTTAGCCTGTAATATTCATTTTCCAAACTACATTAACCATGCTTGGTGAGAAATATAGAATTCCTATACGAATGTAGGAAATAACTTTTTTTTTTTTTCTCTCATTCTAACTGTACAACAGCATGTGCAGGAACTACCAGGAAGTGCTCGACTCATGGAAGCCTTTGCCTTTAGAGAGGGGTTGCGTTTCGGCACTAAGATCGGATTGTGGGAGATGATACCAGAAGGTGATTTCTGGGTTTTAGTGGACTGTATAGGAGAACAGGGGTCGAGGATTAAAAAAAATAGCGGTGGTATATGAGGATATTCAAGAAATGGTACGCGGGTGACTGCTGGCTAGGCAGTTGTTTAGAGGTCTCTTGGAATTGTAATAGAGTGATCAATGCAGTTGCCAAGTATGGTCAATTTGTGGATAACCTTCAAGTTTGGTTGGAGAATCCACCTTCTATGTAATGATTTTTTTGAATAAAACGTTTCTATCAATTTGACACCAACCCCCCAACCCAAAAAAAAAAAGAGAAAAAAAATCTGTACAGAAAATGTACATGTAGAAATTGTATAGCAAGTCACATTAAGTGTAAAAGTTCCTCTTATCCAAGAAATACCCGTTTAACGGGGATTTTGTGTTGATATATGTATTGTTCTCTCTCTCTTCACTCATAATATGGTGGGTTTTCAAAGTATTACCTTGACATTTCTTGAATATTGAATACTTCCCTTATTGTAAATCCTCTTATCCTTTCCAAGTCCAAGTCCAAAAACAGTTTGTACTCTTTAATTATATTTTTAAGTGCTTTGTACCTTGAAATTTCATCCTGTAACATTAAGTACCCCTTTATTGGTCTGCCCTTAGGGATTTTTTTTTTTTTTTTTTTTAATTACGAGTCGTTAAATAGTAACGAGCTTAGTATTATTTTGATATGATTATGCTTATTGGCAAAAAATATCACTATCCTTCTTTAGGAACTCTTAGGAAAGCTTGAAACCATCTTCTACGCACGAACTCCTAGCAGTCTTTAAATTAAAACAAACATTTAATAATAATCTTCTGAAAATAATGTTAAATTAGTTAAACAAGTTGTCCACAATTATTTACTACTCAAAATTCTTACAATTGATTTGAAAAGGTGTTCTTTAAGGAATAGCTGAAGAAAGGGTCTTGAGTGCCTCGGGATGAAATTTTAAAAATTGTGACCTTATGCGTGCATGATCGTTAAAATTATTAAAGTTTGTCATCAATTATCATTGAAATGAGAATTTATGAATGCAAAGTATTTTAGTTTTTGTTTGTTTTTCAAATAATAGGAATTTAATTTAATTTTAAGTTTATTTTAATATTAATAGATAAGTATCAATGCATCTTTTCATGTTAAAATTTAAACTCTTTTTTCTACAAATGAAAAATTACCATAATTGGTTCAACTGCCTTTATAAAAGCTTTTTCTAATGATATGCCATCAGAAATGCTATTGTCAAAATTTGACATTTACATTCAAATAGATTGATATAATGGTGCGTCATTTAGGGTGTCAACTTTTGATAATAGCGCATAGAATTGCCAACTTTGACACTTCAAATGATAAATACCATTTGTGTCGTGTTATATTTAAAAAAAAAAAGAAAAGAAAATCAAAATATAACATTGATATATTAAAATACATATATACTAAAATTTAATATTAATATTATTTGAAGTGCTAAATTTTGATATTATTCGATCAAATGACATGAATGCAATCGAGATGGCTTAAAGTGAGTGATAAGGACTAATATAAGGAAGGGTGGTTAAAAAAACAAAAAAACACAAAAACACAAAAGAAGAAGGGCAGTCTTGGAATTGAGTCAATTGACATGAGATCCGGTATGTGCAGCAATCGCGCGAAGCCGCGAGTGACCGAACAATCTTAAGGTCCAGTCACTCTTTGTACATTAACAGTGTACATCTTATGACGTGTCATCTCGTTATTTGGTTGTTCCCGCACTCGCGCCATTTAAAAAACTCCAATCTCACTTTACAATCGACCGTTTATATACGTCTCGCTCTCAGTCACTGAGAGAGAGAGAGAGAGAGAGAGAGAGAGCGCGCGCGCAATGGCGAGTCCGAGAAAGAAGGCTCGGACCCTAAAACCCTCAAAAAACCCTAACCAAGAGAAGGACAATGAGGAAACCCTGGGAAGCGGAGGTGCAGAGAGTTCAGGGTACGAGCAATTCAGAGAACAAAGGATTAAAGAGAACATGCGGAGAATGCAGAATCTGGGCATTCTCGACCTCTCCCTCAAGCTCAAGCCCGATTTTCTCCCTCCTAAGCGCTCCTCCAGAAACACTTCCGACAATACAGCTCCCAAGCCCCCTCTGTTACCCCCTTCTGAACCCTCCAGACGATCTTCTAGGTATTTACTTTATCCTAGTCTTACGCTCTTTTTAGTTGCCGGGAAAATGAAGGAAAATAATATTTAAATAAAAGAAAGTTTGGTTCTTATGTTTTCTGTAAAAACGGCATAAATGAAAACGCTTTATCTGGGGTCCTAAATGATGAAAATTTTCGTATTGAAACTTTAGATTTCTTTCATTTGCCCACGTTTTCTCAGCCGCCAAACGGAGCATTATGGTTCTTGTTGTTTCAGTTTATGGGAAAAGTGAAGAACTTGCTTCATCTAAGGCAAATGTTTTAATTAGGCATTGTTGAAGTTTGTGTTTTCTTTGGTATTATGGGTTTTGGGTAGAAGAAAATAAAATTTTAAATCTTATGTTATCTGTTGTTGTTGTTGTATCGGGTTCATATAATGAGCAATATAAGACTTGAAATTTTAATATCTTTTCGTTTGCTGCATCTTCTCAGCAACCAAGCAAAGATACACTGTACATCTGTTCTTATCTTCATAATGTTTTAAGATTAGATGGGTTTTGATGTGAATTGATGTTTTGTCTAACCCTTTAATCTCTGTGAATATGTCATAATCTTGTTTTGATGTTGATTGGTTTTGTTAGGTTGAAGAGTGTGACACCAGTTAGCTATTCAGAACTACACACTAAGAAGAAGAGGGAAACATTGAAGAGTGAGCAGATTATTATAGGGGAAGGTTCAAAGCCAGAGATTTACACAGAAGAACATGATAAGCTTTTGGGTGATTGCAAGACAAGTTGGGTCCTCTATGTGGATGGATATGACAAGAATAGGAAGCGCATATATGATCAGGTGAAGGGAAAAACATGCCACCAATGCAGGTAATGGATTTTGTACTGTTCTTTCATTATAATTATTGCATATTGTAATCTGTCTGCATGTATGTTACATTATTAATTTTCTGTTATTTTCTTGTTTCTTCCTTTGAGTTATTTGGCTAGTTTAGTTTGGAATTTATTTTGGAATAATATGATTTGCATGAAATAAATTGCAATTCATGATGGAATTGAAGGCTACGGTACTAGAAATGGCTAATGATTTGGTGCATTACCAACCTAAAGTAGAAATAGAAAACTTGATTCAATAACATTGTCACGAATGCACCAACCCCAAAAGAGAAGGACCCTATCCTGACATCTAAAACCTCCAACATCCGATCCATAATAGTGTAAAATGGCATTGTTCATTTATCTAATAAAGCTACAATTGACATGAGGATGATCTGAATATTATTCCAAAATGTTGTCAAGTATTATTCTATTCTTTGATTGGTGCTGTCAGACTAAATACATACTGTTTTCATTTTTATTGCCTTCGCTTTATTACTTTTGTCACATTTCCTTACTGCATCAGGCACTCAAGGTTCATGCCTTTCCTCTTACATTAGGTTACTAACTGTGCTTACTCATATGATTCTCAAACCTATTTACCTGGGTTACCCTCTCAATCACTAGTTTGGTATTTTTTTACTTTCTTTTGTTGTTTTTCAAAAGAAGTATTGTATATATATTTTTAACTTTCTCAAATTCTAAAAGCTCGTGCTAATCATGACAATCTGATGTTTCTTCAGAGATACATAGTGGATAAATGAAGCTGTAGGAGATGTAACAGCCTTTTGATCTGGAATCTAGAACAAGATTGTGCCATTGTTTCCTCTGCTTCAAGATCTATTTTTGTTTTCCATGCCTCATGCACTCATTCTTTTTCTCTTCCTTCTTGCTGTTAAAATGCTTGTACCAAATTCAGCTGTTAATCAATATGTTAGGGATGCTACATGAGGTTATAGTATGCCATTCATTGTCACTTATGGAAATATTATAGAGGAAGTTGGTTCTTTGATGACAAATTTGAGGCTATCTTTCTATGCAGTCAGCTATTCGTTATTGCTTTTGGTTTATATATAACAGAGAGAAATGCACTTTAAGTGTACAGTAGAAGTATTTAAATTCATTGTTTTCTTAATGTAATCGATTATGCGAATCTGTTATGAATAATGCATTCCTAGTTCTTTTTCAACATTTACTTGATGGTGTCCTTTCTCCAGTACTTATTATTTGGTAAAATAGACTTAGAGATGACCTGTTTCCTTGCCAGGCAGAAAACTCTAGGCCGTCATACCCAATGCGGCAAATGCAACTTGGTTCAGGGGCAGTTTTGTGGAGATTGCTTATATATGAGGTAATTATTTTAATTCTATTGGCCTCCACAAACCAAGCAACACCAATCCTGTTTTTCTTTGCCTCTCTAAGCCTGATACTTGTACAGGTCTTTATGATGCAAAAGCCTATAATAAGTTCAAAGAAACCATCAAAGTCTTTAAGGTTTGGATTGGCTAAATGTAGCACAATCCTGATCAATTATATTCTCTTGGCCAATTATCACATTGCTTTTAGTTAATATGAGAGACATAAATCAGAAGGTTATGCATAACTATCCTACTTTATATTTGGTCCAGTAGTTGTCGGTGAATAGTGTTTTCCGAAACTGTTTTGTGTGCTCTGAATTCAATGTGGGCAAAAATTGCCCTACATAGAGTTGATGGCGAAAAAAATTCATGCTGATGTTACACGGTTTTGGGTAGAACTCAACCCCAAAATCTAGCTCAAAGAGGTGAGGGTGCCCTCATGCTTATATAGCGCACATTACTTTCATACCTAGGCGATGTGGGACTTCGTTTCACACCCTCTCTCATGCGCAGCGTGCTCACTCGGTAGCACCTGTCCCGTGTAGGCGGGGGACACACACCCTACCCATCCCTCAGTATGCTGGCTCTGATACCATGTTACACAGTCTTTGGTAGAACTCAACCCCAAAAGCTAGCTCAGAGAGGTGAGGGTGCCCTCACACTTATATAGCGCACATTACTTTCATATCTAGGCGATGTGGGATTTCATGTCACAATTGACTATCTTAAATGAGTATTTCACATCGTAAGCGTTTTCATTAGTTGTGCACTACCCAATAATACTTCATGTAATCCAACAAAAAATATCCATGTGTATCCTTAACTTATTGAATTAAACACAAACTTTGTCTGAATTCTGGATAGTACGAGAATGACAAGAAGTCTTTGCAAAGCATGCCATCCAAAACTTCGGATGTGACCCAAGAACTTCTCCATATTGTGTAGAATTATAGACCATATATCAGCTGCAATACATCCTCTAGTTTGTGGTCTCTGTTCAGTTTCTACTGTCTTGTACAGGTATGGGGAGAATGTCATAGAAGCCAACCAAAATCCTAGTTGGATTTGCCCTGTCTGTCGAGGAATTTGCAACTGCAGTCTATGCCGACAGGCAAAAGGATGGGTACCCACTGGTAACCTCTATAGGAAGGTTAACTCTATTAATCTCTTGTGTTATTTTTTGAGTTATTTTCTTGCTTTACTTTTTCTGCAGCACAGGCCGCTTTGGTTTTTTAGGTTATCAATTGCAGCTCCCTACATACCAGCTTGAACGGTTGCTACTATCATTCCTCACAATAGTAATTTACATATTTGGCTTTTGCTTTTCTTTCCATGAGATGATGGCAGCATTCCTTCAGACGGATATGGGGCTCTGTGGTTTGGTATCTAACAAACCTGGTAGACCATACTACAGAGAAGTTGAACCCATTTAGAACGTAGCACAAGAGCAATGATTAACTTATATTTACTTTCCAGGTTGCCCGTCTGAATTTCAAGTCTGTGGCTCATTTTCTAATTCAAACCCGTCGTTGTCAACCGACCTCTGGAGACTCAGGCACTGAACTCGTTTCTGCAGATGCGTTGCCACTCATTACAGATACAGGATCACAAGCCTCGTTGCATGACGAGTCTCATGACAAAGATGAGTGCCCTTATGGATTCTCGAAGCCTCAACCTCACAGCAACAAAGATGATGGGATGGAAGAAGAAGAGGAAGAAGTGCTTCACTTGGAAAACAATCATGTTGATGGGTTCCCAAAGCCTCATCCAGAAGACAATAAAGATGATGGAATGGAAGAGGAAGAAGTGCATGATCTGACGAACAAGTATGTTGATAGCAAGGTTTCATATAACGAAGATAATGATGCTGCTGTTGACGATGATGATGAGTTAAAAGAAGAGAAAGAGGACAAGGATAATCAGGATCTTGATAATTTTAAATTGGAAATTGGCTCAAAGCTTTATGCAGTGCCTGCTGCTACCACCAAACCAGTCCCCAACTTGCTGCTGGAAGATTGAGAGATGGTTGACATAGTTTGAAGATGAAGAATCCCCTTTTTTGTCTGTAAGAACAGCTAATATTGTGCAATACAGAAGCAAGCAGTATGCATTATTTTTTGTGAAGTTGCTGAAAGGAAAAATGCCCCTTCCAAAGGAAGTTATTTTGTTTGCAGCCTTGGCAGTATCAGTATGTGTGTGTATATATATATATATATTTGGTACCTTGGAGTAGCTATACTGCTGTTTTTGCTTCTCCAGAACCTCCTGCAAAGAAATTACATTATTTTGTTGATGGATCAAAGTCTATTTGAGATTTGAAAATCAAATTGCAGTTGCATGTTGGAGCTAATTCGATTGTCTTTATGAGCCGATGAGTGCTCATATAAGCAGATGTGTGTTCAGAAACACAGATACTTGCTCGACGTGAATAAGTTATTTTTCTTAGAACTTATTTGAGAATGGGTATATAGTTATTTTCCTGTTGATCACAAGCTCCCATATGTCAAAATTCTTCCGAGATCACATGATTTTCTTATTGCATGTAATCTCATTTACAAAACTACATCTATCATGATTGGTGAGATATATAAAGTTATATTCCTTTTGGGGTGAGGGAAAGTTACGTTCCATACTCTCTCTCTCTCTCTCTCTCTCTCTTTTTATTTTTTATTTTTGTAACATTGTGGATTATGATCCCAAAATATCGGCATGGGCATTAAATTAGATTTTATTGCTCATTATGCTATCGTCTGGTTCTTATGGATGCCAGCAGTTCTTAGAATATAGGGACAGTGAACGAAAGTGGGGGACAGTTTTATCGGTTATTGTAACAACAATAAGATTGCACGGCCAATGAGCAGGATCTTTTTGTGCTTGAGGGTCCCAAAAAAAGACAAAAAGAAAATGAAATTGATAATAGGAATGAAGCCTTGAGAGTTAAAAAATTGCATCCTTCAAATTGGAACTTGCCTCAATCAATGGGTGCACCATGAAGATAAAGATGTCGAGCCAAACATGTATGCGTGCAAGAAAGTTTTTTATTAAAGATATTTAGGGCGCGTTTGGATGAGTTTCCACTTTATGTTTTTCTACTTTTAAAAGTAAAAAAAATAAAATTAAAGTTTTTTATATTTTTTATAGTGCAAAATTTTGGTAGTTACTTTTAAAAGTTGAGAAAGCAATAATTTCTTACTACCTCAATTTTTTAGAGTAACTACCAAATTTTTCGCATTAAAAAATTTCATCTTTTTACTTTTATAAGTAAAAAAAAGGAAGTACAAGCTTATCCAAACGAGCCCTTAGTTTTTAAAAGCTTTAATTTGAACGAAGTTTATTTCTGTGCAATTAATCATAATTTTTAAATGGCCTGACATGGTAGCATGATAAAATCTCTGCTGTTATGCATTTAAATTAATTTTGGTTTTTTTTATTAATTTTCTAGTACTTTTATGTGATTTCTATCCGATTGACATATAATGACATTTGAAACTAGTCAAAATAAATAAATTAGAGCTATGACATCTATCGATCACATAGAGACTACCAATCTACCATCTCCAAACTTTTTATAACTCTTTTAGTCTTGCATTGTAATATTTCTCTTGTTCAAATTAATATATAGGCATAAAAAATCATCCCATAACCTATGATGTGAGTGTTTAATTAGTCCACACCCTTTCTTTTTACTTCATATTTCAATGTTCTAAGCCTCTATTTGGATCTTTAAATTTAAAGAAAAAAAAAAAGGAAAAAAAAAATACTTAAATACTGCTTCAAAATATGATTCATTTATAATCATCTTTTAGTTATTTTCCATACCTTTTCATCATTTTTATTTATTATTCAAAAATTTCAACCATCTTTACTTCGTATCACATTAAAAAATGTGAAGTGTTACCGATTAGCAAAGTTTTAGGAGCGAAGACATTGAACAGAGCATTTTACATCTTATGGGACAACGTGTAAGTCCCGAGACGTTGGGCGTAAGCCTTTCGGGTATCTAAATTTTATATTTAAAAATATTTAAAAATAATATTTAAAATGTAAAAAATGTACAATTTAATAAATTTGCTTAAGAAAATAAATAGAATAGTATATATTATATTCAAGACAGCTCATTGAAAAGAATACAAGAAAAAAATGAGAGGGTGAAAACCGATGTTTTACACCAAAATTGAGTCACATGTTATCCATTGAAAAAAAAACCCTAATTTGTTAATTATTATATTATTTAATTTTTTATTATTTATTTTTAGATTTTATCTCTTATTATTAATTATTAACTATTAATAAGTTATTAGTTTTTTTTTAAAACTTTTTTACAACTATTAGTTATGGCTTTAATATTAATAAACCAGACTTACTGTGAGCAAGCTCCAAAAGTTGGGGCGTAAAAGGTGCAAATTATTGTAGATTCGGGAGTAAATGGGGTTGTTTAGGAAGAAGTTGATGGACGCAAAGTGATTTGTTAAAGTAGGAAGGAGAAAGTGTAATTTCAAAAAAAAAAAAAAAGACGAGGATTCAATCGCGCAAGGGCGCGAGTGACCGAATTAGTTTAAAGTCCAAATCAGTCTTCGTACAGTCACAGTGCACGTCTTGTAACGTGTCATCCTGTTATTCAGTTTTCCCGCGCTGGTGCCATTTTTAAGAATGAGATACTCTACTTGGGTTTGATCGGTTTCGGGTATATAATCTGAATTGCACATTAACCGAGTGAAAAGTAGAGTATGCATGTAGATTTAAAACCCTAATCCCACTTTACAACTGACCGTTAATATACTCTCAGTAGCAGAGAGAGAGAGAGAGAGATGGAGACTCGGAGTAAGAGGGCTCGGACCCTGGAACCCTCAAAAAATCCTGAGCAAGAGAGGGAAAATGAGGAAACCCAAGGCAGCGGAAATGCAGAGAATTTGGGGTACGAGCAATTCAGAGAGCAAAGGATCAAAGAGAACATGGAGAGAATGCAGAAACTGGGCATTTTCGACCTCTCCCTCAAGCTCAAATCCGATTTCCTACCTCCCAAGCGATTCTACAGAAACCCTTCTGACAAGTCAACTCCCAAGCCCCCTTCTGAACCCCTCAGACGATCTTCTAGGTATTTTTACTTCGTCCTTGTCCTTGTTTGGTTGCCGGGAAAATGCAGGAAAAGAAGATTGAAACAAACGAAAGTTTGGATCTTATGTTTTCTATTTCTTTTGGTTTCTGAATAAAAGCAAGAAATGAAAAACGCGTCATTGCATTCCATTACCCATTATCCACTAGACCCTCTTCTCGCTATTTCCTCATTTACCCTCTGTTTGGTTGCCGACAATATGCAGGAACAGCAGAAAATTTTGGACCATGTGTTAGAAGAGCTTTTTTTTTTTTGTTCGTTTCCCTGGAAAAATGAATGAAAACGTCTCATTTCTTTCCATTTCTCACTAGCCCCAAGACGCTCTTCTAGGTACTTCCTCTTTTGGCGACTTGGCCTCGTTGGTTTCGGAGAAAATGGAGGAAAATAAAATAAAAAATTGTAGTTTTGAAGCTTGTCCTCCATTTGATAACCAAAAAAAGAAGGGAAGGATAAGAAAAGAATACAAAAATTTGTGTCAGGTTTTCTCTAGTCTAGTTTTCCAATTGGTAAACTCAACTCTACGAAGTTACAAGTTTCATTTGGCTTAGTTGATTTAGAGCTTTTTGGTATCTGGGGTCCTAAATTATGATAATTTTCGTATTGTAACTTTAGATTTTTGTTTTTTTTTTTTTTCCCATTTTCCCACACTTTCTTAGCTGCCAAATGGAGCATTAGGGTTCTTGTTGTTTCAGTTTCTGGGAAAAATGAAGAACTTGCCTAATCTGAGGCAAATCTTTAAATTACGTACTGTTGAAGTGATTGTGTTTTCTTGCGTATTATATGCTGAAAAATCTAAGATTCAACTCCTTTCCTACCTTTCCTCAGCAATCAAACGAAGATATATGGATTTTGTGGTATGTTGGTTATCTTGTAACCCTAAGTGCTTGATAATGCCTGTGATTCTGTTTTAATATTGTTTGGCTATTTTTAGGGGTTTTAGGTTGAAGGAAAATGAAATTCTAAATATTATATTAGCTGTTGTTTTTGTTTTATCAGGTCCATATAATGAAAAATATTAGACTTTAAATTTTAATATCTTTTCTTTTGCTACATCTTCTCAGCAACCAAACAGAGCTACACTAATATTGTACATCTGCTCTCATGTTCACGATGTTTTAAGATTAGATGGTTTCGGCTCGTAATGTTGTTCTAACCCTTTAATCTATGTGAATATGTAGTAATCTTGTTTTTATGTTGATGGGTGTGTTAGGTTGAAGAGTGTGACACCAGTTATCTATTCAGAACGACGCAATAGTAGCTATTCGGAAGTATTCAATAAGAAGAAAGAAAAGCTTTTGGGTGATTGCAAGACAAGTTGGACCCTGTTTGTGGATGGATACGATGAGAATGGGAAGCGCATATATGATCAGATGAAGGGCAAAACATGCCACCAATGCAGGTAATAGGTTTTGTACTGTTCCTTCTTTATAACTTTCATATTGTATTCGTTTTGCATATGTTTCATGATTAATTTTCTGCTATTTTCTTTTTTCTTCCTTTGAGTTATTTGCCTAATATATTGTTGAATAAATATGTGCATGAAATAAATGCATGAAATTCATAATGTATTTGAAGGCCGCTGTACTAGAAATGGCTAATGATTTGATGCAGTGTCAACATAAAATAAAAATAACAAACTTGATCCAACAACATTATAATGCATGTACCAACCCCAACAGAGAAGCACCTAGCCCGACATCTAAAACCTCCATCTGTCCTCTAATAGTGTAAAAAATTTATCTAACAGAGTTCAGAGTAACATGAGGCTGATCTAAATGGGATTCAAAAATGTTGCCGAGTATTATTCTATTCTGGGATTGGTGCTGTCAGATTAGAACATGCTTTTGTTATTTTTATTGCCTTTCCTCATATGTTAGGCTTCTATCTGCATTTACTCGGATGATTTTTAAACCTCTTTACCTGGATTACCCTCTTTAGCACAAGTTTAAATAGTTTTTTTCACTTTCTCAAGTTCTTATAGCTGTTGCTAATTGCAGTGAATGGACGTTTCTTCAGTGATACAGTGTGGATAAATGAAGCTGTAGGAGATGTAACAGATTTCTGATCTGGAATCTTGAAGGAGATTCTGTCATTGTTTCTTTTGCTTCAAGATCTAATTTTGTTTTCAGTACTGCATGCACTCATTTTATTTTTCTTTTCCTTCTCACTGTTAACAGTGCTTGAACCAAATTCAGCTGAATATTAATATGTTAAGGATGCTATATGAGGCTATTGTATTTTGCCCATTGTCACATATGGAAGTATATAAAAGAAGTTGGTTCTTTGATGACTAATTTGAGGCAGTCTTTGTACATAGTCAGCTCCTCGTTATTACTTTGTGGTTAATATATAATTCACGTTATAAGTTAAATTCACAGAGAGAAATACGCTTCAAGTTTACAGCAAAAATATTTAAATTCATTGCATTCTTAATGTGCTTGATTATTCAAATATGCTATAAATCATGCATTCCATTTTTTATTTTATTTTTTGTTAATTACTTGATGGTACCCTTTTCCCAGTACTTGTCATTTGGTAAAATAAACTAAGAGATGACCTGTTTCCTTGCAGGCAAAAAACTATAGCTCATCATACCCATTGCAGCAAATGCGACTTGGTCCAGGGGCAGTTTTGTG
The DNA here is from genome assembly GCA_017140935.1 of Hamamelis virginiana. Taxonomy (NCBI): domain Eukaryota; kingdom Viridiplantae; phylum Streptophyta; class Magnoliopsida; order Saxifragales; family Hamamelidaceae; genus Hamamelis; species Hamamelis virginiana. The sequence continues at coordinate 1,454,004 of JAESVK010001359.1, read as the reverse complement.
GAGATTGCTTATATGTGGGGTAATTACTTAAGGACTATTGACCTCCACAAACCAAGCGACACCTCAATGGCTCAATCCTGTTTTTCCTTGATTCTCTGAGCCTGATTCTTGTACAAGTCTTTGTGATGCAAAAGCCAATAATAAGTCCAAAGAGACTATCAAAGTCTTAAGGATTGGTTTAGATAAATGTAGCAAAATCCTGATCTGTTATCTTCTCTTGGCCAATTATCACAATGATTTTAGTTAATGTGGGTGACATAGATCAAACCCAGTACTTGTTTGCAAGTAGCGCTTTCTGAATCTCCTTTTTGTTTTATGACTTCAATGTGGGAAAATATGACTCTACTTAGATCTCGACAGCGAAAATGAATTTATGTATATTTTCTATTCTCCTTTTTGTTTGGGGGGGGGTGTTATTTGGGTTGCTCCCATCCCATATTTTATTGACTAATAAAAATGGATTATTAGATTTTCCCCTCCAAAATCCCAACAACAAGGACACAAGAAACACACGAATGATTATTTTGTATTGTAAGCATTATGACAGAAAGCTCTGATATTTTTTGGAAGCTTTTGAATAACTTTTTCATTAGTTGTGCACTATGCAATTATATTGCATGTAATCCAACTCAAAATATCTATATCCTGAACCTATTGAATATAACCTCAATTATGTACAAAATTTGTCTGAATTCTGAATAATATGAGAGTGACTGCTAGACTTTGCAATGCATGCCCTCAAAAACATAGAATGTGAACCTAGAATTTCTATGTACAGATATAAGCTTGAATATGTCTTATCGATTGTGATCTGTGTTCAGTTTCTACTGTCTTGTACAGATATGGGGAGAATGTCATAGAAGCCAACCAAAATCCTAGTTGGATTTGCCCTGTCTGTCGAGGAATCTGCAACTGCAGTTTTTGTCTCTATAGAAAGGTTAACACTAACGACCTTGTGTTATTTTCAAGAGTTTTTTCCCCTTCTGGACATATTTTGCTTTTTCTGCATTACAGGGCTCTTTGGTTTATTAGGTCATCAATTACAGCTCTCCATATGCCAGCTTGAATGGGTGCTACTATCATTTCACAAAATAGTGATTTATTTTAAATAATTGGCCTTTTCTTTTCTTTCCTTGAGATTATGACAGCATTCTTTGCACTGTGATATGGGGCTCTGTGGTTTGGTATCTAACAAACTTGTTAGACTGTACCATAGGGAAGTTGAACCTATTTAGTATGTAGCACAGGAGCAATGATCAACTTCCATTTACTTTCCAGGTTTCAAGACTGGGATTCAAGTCTGTGGCACATTATCTCATCCGATCCCGCCGCTCTCGATTGATCTCAGAAGATCCAGGTACTGAACCCATTTCTGCAAATGAATTGCAGCTCTTTGAAGATATAGGATCACAAGCCTCTTTGCATGATGAGCCTCTTGATGAAGATGAGGGCCCTGATGGATTCTCAAAACCTCACCTTCATGACAACAAAGATGATGGGATGGAAGAGGAAGAAGCAGAAGTGCATCACTTGGAAAACAAGCATGTTGATGGGTTCCCAGAGACCCCTCCACCACCCCCATCTGAACACCTCAGACGATCTTCTAGGTATTTACTTCATCCTAGTCTAACCTTTTGTTTTGTTGCCAGGAAACTGCAGGAAAACAAGATTCAAAGAAAATAAAGTTTGGATCTTGTGTTCTATGTTTGCTTTTGCTTCTGGAAGAAAGAGAGAGCAAGAAATGAAAACGTTTCATCGCTTTTCATTACTCACTACCCCTAAGATGCTCTTCCAGCATTTCTCATTTACCTTCTGTTTAGTTACCAAGAAAATGCAGGAATAGAGAGGAAATATTTGGACCATATGTAAGATGTTTTTGTTTTGTTGTTACTGCTTTCCATTACCCACTAGCCCCAATATGCTCTTCTACGCATTTCCTCTTTTAGCCTACTTGGTTTCCAGAAAAATATAGGAAAAGAAAAGAAAAATTTATAGTTTTGAACCTTGCCCTTCATTTGGTAGCCAAGAAAAAAGGGAAGGATAAGAAACGAAGACAAAAATCTGCGTTATGTTTCTCTTGTCTAGTTTTCCAATTGGTAAACTCAGCTCAACGAAGTCACATAGTTGTATTAGGCTTCTCTGGGGTCCTAAATGATGAAAATTATCAAATTGAAACTTTGGATTTCTTTCATTTTTCCACACTTTCGCAGCTGCCAAATGGAGCATTATGGTTCTTGCTGTTTCAATTTCTGGGAAAAATGAAGAGCAAGCTCATCAAGGGGCACATGTTTAAATTAGGCACTGTTGAAGTGATTGTGTTTTGTTGGGTATTATATGTTGAAAAATCTTAGTAAACTTTTTTTCCAACCTTTTCTCAGCAATCAAATGAAAATACGTGGGTTTTTGTGTTATGTTGATGATCTTATAACCCTAAATGCTTGACAATGCCTGTGATCCTGTTCAATCTTGTTTGGCTATTTTTATGGTTTTAGGTTGAAGAAAATAAAATTCTAAATCTTATGTTATCTGTTGTTTTTGTTTTATCGGGTCCAGATAATTAAAAATATATATCTTTTCTTTTGCTACATTTTCTGGGCAACCAAACAGAGCTATGTATACTAATATTATACATCTGCTTTCATGTTCATGATGTTTTAAGATTATATGGGTTTCGATGTGTATTGTTGTTGTTTTTAACCCTTTAGTCTCTGTGAATATGTCCTAATTTTGTTTTGATATTGACGGGTTTGTTAGGTTGAAGAGTGTGGCACCAGTTAACTATTCAGAACTAGTCATTAAGAAGAAGAGTGAAAAGCTTTTTGGTGATTGCAAGGCACTTTGGATGCTGTTTGTGGATGGGTATGATGAGAATGGGAAGCGCATTTATGATCAGGTGAAGGGAAAAATATGCCACCAATGCAGGTAATGGGTTTTGTTCTGTTCTTTCTTTATAATTATTGCATATTGCAATCTTTCTGCATATATTCTCCATGATTAATTTTCTGTTATTTTCTTTTATTTTTTTCTTCCTCTAAGGTACTTTGCGCAATTTAGTTTTAAATAAATATGAAATTCATGAAATAAATAGCAATGTGTAATTTACTTGAATGCCCCTGTACCAGAAATGGCCAATGATTTGCTGCATGTCATCCTAAAGTAGAAATTACAACTTGATCCAATTACATTATGGCTCTGTTTGTTTCAACGTAAAATGGAAGGAGGAAAATGGAATTCATTTAAATTGCCTTTTTATACATGTTTGTTACAACGTAAAATTGTAGAGTATAGTAATTGATTTTACATTAAAGAATCCAATTTGACTGAAAACAACAAAAACATCCTACCCCAAAAACATCCGTAAGTCATTTTCCCTTCTCCTCATGTCTATCCTCTCAATTCCTAAAATCTCTCCTAAAGAATAGCAAACTTGAATTTATACTGTGGCCATGACCGTTGGTGGTTTTTTATCAATTAAAGTTATTTTTTATTAATTTTCTAATTATTTTACAGGAGAGATCCAAACACAGAAAAATACTGTAAACTAACTAATTTTCAAGGTAAAAGGTTTTACATTGTAAATGATTTTACGTTGTAAAATAGTTTACAACGAAACAAACACTGCCTATAACAAATGTACCAATCCCTACAGAGAAAGGCCCTATCCTGACATCTGAACCTCCACCATCTGTCCCGTAATAATGTAAAATTTATCAAACAAAGCTAAGAGCAACATGAGGGTGATCTAAGTGTGATTCCAAAAAGTTGTCAAGTAGATTCTATTCTGTGATTGATGCTGTCAGACTAAATTTTGATCTTGTCATTTTTATTGGCTTCTCTCTATAAATTTTATCATATTTCCTTAACGTGTCTGGCACTCAAGGTGCATGCCTTTTCTCTTATGTATTTTGACACAGATGATTCTTAAACCTATTTACCTGGGTTACCCTTTTCATCACAAGTTTGATACTGTTTTTTCTTTCTTTTTCTTTTTTTTTTTTAATCTAAAGTTCGATATTGTTTTACTTAAATTATTAAAGGTTTTGCTAATCGCGGCAAGCAGCTGCTTCTTCAGTGATACATAGTAGATAAATGAAGGTATAGGAGATGTAACAGCCTTTTGATCTAGAATCTAGAAGGTGATTGTGCCATTGTTTCATCTGCTTCAAGATCTATTTTTGTTTTCAGTAATGCATGCACTCATTCTTTTTCTTTTCCTTCTCACCGTTAATAATACCTGAGCCAAATTCAGCTGAAAATCAATGTGTTAGGTATGCTATATGAGGATGTAGTGTTTCATTCATTATCAGTTACGGAGGTATTATAGAGGAAGTTAGTTCTTTGATGACTGATTTGTGGCAATCTTTCTACACAATCAGCTCTTGTTATTACTTCATTTTTAATATATAAGTTATTTCATAAGTTATATTCACATAGAGAAATACACCATGAATCATGCATCACAAGTTCTTTTTTACCATATACTTGATGATGTCCTTTCTCCACTACCTGTCATTTGGTAAAATAAACTTAGAGATGGCCTGTTTCTTGCAGGGAAAAAACTCCAGGTCATCATACCCATTGCAGCAAATGCAAGTTGGTTCAAGGGCAGTTTTGTGGAGATTGCTTATATATGGGGTAATTACTTTAAAGACTATTGACCTCCACAAACCAAGCGCCACTTCAATGGCTCAATCCTGTTTTTCTTTGCCTCTCTGAGCCTAATACTTGTACAAGTCTTTGTGATGCAAAAGCCAATAATAAATTAAAAAGGATTATCAAAATCTAAGGATTGGATTAGATAAATGTGGCTCACCCCTGATCTGTTATCTTCTCTTGGCCAATAACACATCGTTTTTAGTTAATACGAGAGGTATAGATCAGAAGGCTATGCATAACAAACCTGCTTTATATTTGGTTCTGTAGTTGTTGGTGTGTAGCATGTTTTGAATCTCCTCTGTGTTATGAATTATGTGTGGGCAAATATGGCTCTAGATAGAGCTGAACAGTGGAAAAGAATTCATGTACATTTTCTTTCTCTTTTTCTGTTTTTTTCTTTTTTGGGTGGGAGGGGGTAGACAAAAAGTATTCGATTTTCCTCTCCAAAAAAAAAACCCAACAAGAAGGACACAAGAAACGCATAAATCTGTATTTTGCATCGGAAGCATTATAACTGCATGCTCTGATTTTTTTGGAAGTTTTTTAATAACTCTTCCATTAGTCGTGCACTATCCAATTATATTCCTGGTATATTCCAGTTATATTGTGTGTAATCCAACACAAAATATCCATGTATATCTTGAACCTATTGAATCAAACCTGAATTATGTACAAGATTTGTCTGAATTCTGAATAATATGAGAATGTCAAGAAGAATTTGGAAAGCATGCCCCCTAAAACTTAGGATGTGACCAAGACTTTCTCTGTATAGCATAGAATTATAGACTGAATATCAGGTGCAAGAAATCCTGTGGATGTGATCTGTGTTCAATTTCTACTGTCTTGTACAGATATGGGGAGAATGTCATAGAAGCCAACCAAAATCCTAGTTGGGTTTGCCCCATCTGTCGAGGAATCTGCAACTGTATTTTTTGCCTCTATAGGAAGGTTAACACTATCAACCTTGTTATTTAAGTTATTTTTTAGCTAACAGATTTTGCTTTTCTGTAGCACATGGCTCTTTGGTTTGTTAGATTATAAATTACAGCTCTCCATATGCCAGCTTGAATGGGTGCTACTACCATTTCCAAAAATAGTAATTTAAGTAATTGGCTTTTTTTTTTTAATTATTTCCTTGAGATGATGACAGCATCCTTCACACTGTGATATGGGGCTCTGTTGTTTGGTATCTAACAAAGCTGATAGACTGTACTATAGAGAAGTTGAACCCATTTAGTATGTAGCACAGGAGCAATGATTAACTTACATTAACTTCTCAGGTTTCAAGACTGGGTTTCAGCTCTGTGGCACATTATCTCATTCGAACCCATGGCTCTCAACTGATCTCAGAAGACACAAGTGCTGAGCCTGTTTCTGCAAATGAATTGCTGCTCACTTCAGATACAGGATCACAGGCCTCGTTGCACAATGAGTCTCTTGGCGAAGATGAGGGCTCTGATGGATCCTCAAAACCTCTGCTACACAACAACAAAAATGATGGGATGGGGGAGGACGAGGAAGAAGTGCATCACTTGGAATATAAGCATGTTGATGGGTTCCCAAAGCCTCAATCTCAAGACAAGAAGGATGATGGGATGGAAGAGGAAAAAGAAGTGCATGGTCCGAAGAACAAGCATGTTGATAGCAATGGTGCATATAACAAAGACAATGACGATGAGTTAAAAGAAGAAAAAGTGGACAAGGATAATCAGGATCTTGACAATTTTTAAATTGGAAATTGGCTCAAAGCTTTCCATGGAGCCTGCTATTACAAACAAACCAGTGCCCAATTCGATGCTGGATGATGAAGAATCCTCTTGTCTGTGAGAACGTCTAATATTGTGTAGTTCAATACAGAAGCAGGCAATATACATTAATTTTTTGTGAAGTAGATGATTTCGCCAAGGAAAAGTTTTGCTTCCAAAGAAGGTTTTTTGTTTGCATCCTTGGCAGTATCAGTACTTATTTTATATACTCTGTAGCTATTGTGCTATTTTTGCTTCTAGTCAAGCTCCTGCAAAGAAATTAAACATTCTATTGATGGTTCATGTCCGTTTGAGACTTGAGAATCAAACTGCTGGAGCTAACCGATGAGGTGGTGATTGTTTTTATATTTTCTAGTTCTAACATTTTACTTTCTGATTGGGGCTCTAAATTTAGACTTGAACCACTACATAGAATTTTTTATTTTTTATTTTTATTTTTGCTAATGAGATATCTATGGAGTTAAATTGAGACATTTTGCCTCCTAAGACATAAGTATCAAGACTAACTGTTCAATTTTGCGGTGGACCATCATATAGATCATTACCGTATATCCCCCTATTTTGGATTGTATTAATAATCCCATTTGAACCATCTAACTTTGCAAGGATTACAAACGACAAAAGTGGAGTCCCAACAATTAATTGGTCTACCATTGGCCTTGCAACCTTGATGGTATTTCTTCTCTTCTAATGAAGGGGAGGCATGGGATTTAAAACTTGATTCCATGGGTTCTGTGGGATTTGAATCTTCTGTTGCTTGACAAAATAAATAAATAAATAAAAATCAATTGGTCCCAAGTAAGAAATCTAATTGCTTGTTTGGAAATTTGAGAAATGGGATAGGCCAGGTCCATTCTTCTAATAATATCTGACTTTTTTAAAAATTAACTTTTTGTTGGTTTTGAAAAGTGATGCTTAAAAAAAAAAAAAAAGGACCTTACCAAACAACAATTAAATCAAGTCCAATTAGACTCATCTTTAGTTATTTTGAATTTTTATATTTCCTAGGCATCCCCTAAAGTAAGAGTGGCAAATTAGACCAAAACCCATTAACCCGCCCATACCCACTTAATATTAATGGGTATGAGATGGTACATTTTGACAAATGGGTAATAAATGGACCACCCATTAAAAATCCATTTATAAGTGGGTAATAAATGGGTACCCGGCTATTGGGTCAATGATCAACTCCCTTAAAAAAACGGAAGGCTAAGGTTAGGGGTGGTATGGGACCTAAAGTACATAAAATGGACGGAATAGACTACTTTAGTCATATGATGTAAACTATGTTATTTTAAACTGGAAAATTTGTTGAGAATGAAAGAGAAAATCTTCAAATTGAATGACTACATTTCACTTTACTTATCATGGTACTTTGAAGTATTTTACTCCCATGCTTGGATTGTGAGGAAAAGCAAATTCCAACAAATTCCTTTTCTTTTACTTAACTTTTACGGCTTAACCTTTATTTTTACTACATTTCACTTTACTGCATAAGTTTCTTGACAACCAAACACAGTCATCATAAATGTCAAAGTGAAAAGTACAACCGTCTTGCTCCAAAGGACGTTTAAAGTGTTAATATGCTGCACTAAAAGTCAGATAATTCCATATGTATATGCTCTCATTTGGTGGCAAGAATATGCAAACATAAAGCAAGGACACTTGAGGCCATGGTTTTAAATATTCGCATTATCTTGCAAAATATCAGAATATAACAATTTCAGGTGGCTGGAACAATACCAATTTTTAAACCACAGACAGAATTTATGGTTATGTTGGGAGAAAATATGGTATTGAAAACTGCAATTGCAGAGAATGATAGATTGAATAGAACCTAAATAGGATGACAATTGAAGTGATAACACCAAAGTCCTTGTGTACGAAACTCACTGACGATCATTGTTGCCTGCCTTTTCTGGTGAATTGAGATCTGCCCAGAAGAAGAATGTGGTATGGATTTTGCAAATCATTATGAAAGGACAAAATTTTTGGGAGAACTTTGAATTGCAAAGCAATTCATTTTTCATTAAACCATTCTCCCAAAGAGGACTTCTTCCAATCATATAAAGAGGGTAAGGGTGTATTTGGATGCAGTAAGGGTCCCTTTTGAATGGTTATAATTAGCTAAAACTGCATAGTTCTTATGCAAGTGTGCTATGGCTAATATATTGTCATACATGTTTATAAGAGATTATTATATTGGTCGGTGAGAGAGTCACGAAGATTGGAATACAGGCCATATAAGGAGTGCTGTCGAAGATTTTTCACCTCATACCATGAGTTAAGCACTTCGTGGTTCTTGTCTGTACCAGAGAATGTCAACTGTATGCTATGGCTGCAATCTTCAGGGCCGCCTTGGCTTTTACATTTTGGAGTTGGTGTTGCACAGTCTTGATTGTCAATGCAAACTAAGGTTGATTTCCCAAGGCACGAACTGCACCCAAATTTCTTCCAGAACAAGTTTTGGAGAGTACCCTTCTGGAATTCAAGGACCTGCACAAAAATTTGAATAGAAATTAATAAATATTTTATCTAGAATAAAGAGGGAGAGTAAAAGACCATTCTCATGCTTACCAAAGTGAAACTAGTTATGGTGTTAATATTGTCTGCAACAAACACTGGGATCGATCTTGCTGCATATTTCCTTCCAGCAAATGCCACCATATGTCCACCATACAAATTCTGAGAAATTTGTAAGAATCAAAGGTAAAGATAATATACGTGAAGAATCATCCATTCATCGAATTCATGACAATTAAAGGGCTAGTTTGTTATATTAGTGCAGACTTTTCTGCAGAATTTATGGTAGAAGCCGAGTTAAATTTTTAAGTGAGTTCAAATTTGAAAGCTAGCATTCTATCGGATTCACTTCTATGCCTCAAAAGAGAAGATAGTAGGAAGATGGTGGCTAGGATGACATGAGGCAAGTGAGTCATAGAGGATCCACCCTAATAATGGTTTTTGCTGCATTTTTCACTAAAAGCAGTTCCTAAACTGTTTAGGCTTTATTTGGATCTCAAAAAGAGCAAGGGGAAGGAAAGGAAAATGCAGATAATTGTATTAAAATGGCTTCCTCTCTCAAGCATTTTTAAGCTTTTCCTTTTCCTTTACCTTTCTCTTTCCACAATCCAAACGGAGGCTTAGCATTGGAAATATCAGGTGAATGGAGTGGTTAAATAGATTCAAATTCGTTAGTACCTAGCCTTTTTCCTGCTGTTATTAATCCCATAACTACATCTTCTAGCTCAGCTCCTAAGAAGAATCACTACAACAGGCCACCTGTGAAAGACTCAAACAAAAGAGTTTTGTTCAATCTTGCAGAATTCCCAGTTACCATCTTATTCTCGTTTTAAGAACCCATTTGGTAAATTCCCAATTACCATCTTATTATCCTTTTAAGCACTCATTTGGCAAAGTGAATTCCAACAACCCTTGAAACAAAAGCGTTGAAAATGACTGGGACGCACGTATTTTCTTTAAAGAACGATCAGGGACGAAGAAGAAGGTGGGAGATCACTTAGCCACTCATTTGGCTAAAATGAAAAATGACATTCTTTTGGGGAATGTTTGGCTATGATAAGTTAGTCGAATTTGGTGGTGTCATGGAAAGAGGGCAGTTTGAGCCCAATATTAGTTTAGATAACAAGCTCATATCAGTGGATCCATACTTAAAATTTTTCCATAGCGTGGTGATGAAATTGTTATTGTAATTCGATCTATCTATCAGCATATCTCATACTCATCGATGATAATTAATCTATCTATCAGCATATCTCAGAATATACAAGATGCACTTACATTGTGACTGAAGGTGCTGCCATTGATGGTAAGGAGAGAAATCTCATCAACCTTTGGCCTAAAAACAGCAAGTTGAGCATCTGTGCCCGCGAGGGGGAGACGCCGGTCACAGGGTGAAAGTTGAATCTCATTGAAAAAGAATGATTCTTTTCTAGAAAATGCGAGACCAAAGGTAAACCCATCTGATCTTTGGACTTTTGCATCTGAACAGGGATCAAAAATATCATTTGTATCCAATGCATAGGAGAAGATAATCATCATCATCATCATCATCATCTCTACTACCATTAACTGTGCTAACATAGTTGCTGTCTTCATGCTACTTTATCTTCTTCTGCTTAAAAAATGAAAGACAAAAAATAGGAGAATCATACAATCATCTCAAATTGAATTCAACAACTTTAAAATGATGTTAGAGAGAGAGAGAGAGAGAGAGAGAGAGAGAGAGAGAGAGAGAGAGAGGGAGGGAGACTTTCTGCTGATAAAAACAATACACAATGTCAATAATCCATTGTGAAAGGCAATCAAAATATAACCAAAGACTCCTAAACGGAAACAACAATGCCTAAATACAAAATCTTTGCACGAACAAAGCAAAGTATCAAATTAATATAAACCCAATAAAACAAAATGTAAAAACCAGTTCATGGCTTAGTTAAGAAACTTGATCAAAATCCCAAAAATCCCAGAACAGATCAAACGCATCAAATCAAAGCTCTGTAACCTTTCGGACACTTAAGATAGAGAAATTTGAAAAGACCGAAATTCAAGAGGTCCGCTTGTTCAAACAAGAGTGCTACTAATATTTTGATAAAAGAATTCAAAAAATTAACGGCTACATTAAATTAAGACAGGAGAATTAATATATAGTGAATCCAAATTCAACCAAATAACCACAAAAAGAAGCCTAGTTTCCCAATTAACCCAATTGACCAAAATTAAGTATAAAGAATCAAACAAAGGGAAACGTACTACGATCAAAATGATGGTTGGGGATGAGCTTCTAATCGGTTTAATTTTCTTCCAATGCTCAAAAAATGTTCAAGGAATTAGTTGATATAGCTTCTCTGTAAATTGCATCAATAATTCTGCAATTTAACAAGAAGGGCAATGAAACAATGGAAAAAGAAGCTTCAATCCAGATGGGTTTTAGAGAATGAAGAATCCCACATGAGTATTGACATATATAAATATATATGTATATGTCTTTATTGTAAAAATCAAAAGGTTTTATGTGTGAAATTTTGAGGAATCCTTTTTGTTTGAATTCATAGGAACTATTCAAGGGAACCAACCAAGACGCGGGAAACGGTTATATCGGCAGGCCAGTTGGATCTTGTCCCTGAAACGGTTATGGAAGTTAAAAAGAGTTTATGTATTGGAAAATGTTAAATACTTATTACTAAAATGCCCTTTCCTCTTTCCAGGAAAATTACAATTTACTGCTTCTTTGTATCTACATATCCTTCAGCTTGCTATACATAATATTATTGAGAGCCGTGCCAGACAGTAGACATCGCTCAAATTTATTCTTAAAATGTGTCTTAAATTAATTCAAAAATTTTCTTTACATATATATATATATATATACACACACTAATATAAATCCTTGGGCGATGCCTAGGTGTGGGAAAAAAAAATTTTGAGCCTAGGGGATAATCATAAAATATTAAAATTTTGCAAATTTTTTTACCAATTTAAAATCATCATCAAGGATACAAAAGTTAGTATGCATTGTTTAGTCGAGAATGATGACTTATAACGAATTACAAAATCTTGACCATTAATACTCATTTAATGACAAACATACCTTCCAAAATTAACATTTATTTCAAGATCCTAGAGATATTCGTAAAAGTAAGACAAAATGTCTCGCGTCCATGGCTTGAAGTGCTATGACCAGTGGCGGAACCAAGTGTTGATGAAGGGGGGCCATGCTCCCCCCCAGCTTTT
>JAESVK010001359.1:1416382-1441428 GCA_017140935.1 Hamamelis virginiana | reverse complement strand
TATATAGATAAATAAAATTTAAGCTTCGCTAACACCCAAAAGCTTAAACCCTTCTTCGATAAACGCTCTACTCAACAGAGCATTAAACCCTTCTCTAAAAATGGTGAAAAGAAGAATGGAAAATGACAAGAAGATGGAGATGATTCCAGACGATGGACCATACTTCTTCAAGATTTTGTTTGCTGGCCTTACCACTCAAAAACTGGTGAAATCAAGAGCTCCAATATCTTGTTTTAGATATCTGAGTTTATACCCTGAATTTTGTTCTCAGATCTGAAATTATTTTATTTTTTTATTTTTTGGCTTTTGGGTGGGGGATGGTTTAATTTGCAGATTTGTGAGAGTATTTAAATGGGTTTTACTGTTGAAGAATTTTTATTTTTATTTTTTTTTATTATATCTACTTATGCAAATGTATAAGTGTACACATGCATGCATGTTTGCATTCCCCCATGAGATTTGATGTGCTTGGCTCTGTGATTCCTTTGTCAGAAGGTAAACTTACTCTCTGTTTGGTTGCTGAGAAAACTGAGGAAAGAAAAAAAAAAAAAAGAGAGAAATTTTCAAAGTCCTACATTTTTCTGTTTTCAGTTTTGTAAGGAAATGGGAACTCAGCCATATGGTCGTAGAGAAGGAAAGATTAACCTCTGTTTGGTTGCTGAGAAAACTGAAAAAAAGAAGGAGAATGAAAATTTCAAAGTTCTACATTTTCTGTTTTCAGTTTCTATGAAGATGAGTAGCTCAACTTAACTGGGCTATATAATTGTAGAAGACTTAATTGAGCTGATTATTTCTTGTTCCCATGAACCAAAAAGATGGAAAATTTGAAGTTTCAATTCTCCTTTTCCTTTTATTTCCTTCAGTTTCTTAGCAGCCTAACAAATTGAGAGGAAAAAATAAAATAAAATAAAGAAAAAAACCCTGTCTGGTGGAATGATGCCTCATATGCAGCTTTTATTATTTGATAAGTGATATTCTATTAAGACAGACTGAAAATTTTGCAAACTTGTCAAGGAAGAATCTTGTGTGTAAGATTATCTGACTAGAATAGATTCATAGGTAGGAGATAATGTAGGTTTGACAAATTGATGGCATCTCAGATACCACTCATTTTCTCTCTTTGTATGTGACAAAAGCTAGATCACTGTGTAAACCATAAATCCTGATCTTGTTGAACTTCACAGGGTCGACTACATCTTTCTTTGAAGTATTTGGGCGGGTTTGGGGAGTAATATGTGCTGTTCTTTAGCACTTGATTCATTAAAGCAATAGTCAGAATTAGTGAATTTCGTTTACCCCTAGGACCAGATGGTCACTGAGTTTGCTTTAAGAATCATTGAAATTCAAGAGTTTAGGTCCCATGTCTCCTTGATGTCCACTCAAGTTGAGTCATTAATGGTGACTGAGTTTTGGGACACACATTGTCGAGCAACTTAAATTTGAATTCGTAAAATTCTTCATAGATCTCCATCTGTGTCCAATGTGTGGCTACCCATATCTATTGCCGGGTTAAAATGTTAATATAGGTTCACAGTATTGTATTTTTAGTTGAAAAATCCCACCTATGATCCCAAAATGCGTTTCATTCTTTGAATGCACTCAAAGTCTTAATTCTGCCCAGTTACTTCCATTATGGCTGATACTTTGGAGAGTTTGAATTTAGCCCGTTGATTCGTGCAAATAACCAAAATATATCAGCCCTTGAATTCTGAATTTTATTTCCAGATCCATAATATTGAGGATATATTCCAAGTGGAGTGTTCAATTGATAAGTTTCTCTCTCTCTCTCTAAAATCTAAATATTATTGGTTATTTCAAATATCTTCTTCTTCAAGTTTTATTTCAAAACTTTCTAACAGGTAATATTACTTGCGTTGAGGATGAAATCAAATTCGTCATTGACATAATAATAAGCTTTTCATCATGTTGGCACTAACGCTATATTTAGATTGTTTTTTGTTCAGGCACAGGTCACAAAAACAATGTCATGCCAACGAGTGCATTGATACGCAACATGATGCTGATGCAATTTTTATTTTTCCTTTTAAAAGAATACATAAAATTTTACAACTGTGTACTATTACCTTTTTTGCATTTTGCTTGAATTTAGGGCTTAATTCACATGAAATCCCAAAATACAGTTCACTGATGTTTGAAAAGGCCTCAATTGTGTGCTGATTGGAGCATGCCATCATTGTTCTTGTTAATATTCATATTACAGCCAATGCCTCTTTTCTAATCACTCTTATGATGCTGAATTATCTTTCCTCTTCTTTTTAAACTTGTAGCGGATCCCGCCATGTTTCATGAAGCATATATCAAAAGAACTTTCTGATAGAGCAACTCTAAAGGGTCCTTCAGGTAGCTGTTGGAATGTTAAATTAAATCACTCCACAGGCGGCACATTTCTACAGGATGGTTGGCAGGTGTTTCTAAAAGATCATTCCTTAGGGGACAATGAGATTTTACTTTTCAGATATGATGGAGATATGTGTTTTAGTGTACAAATTTTTGATAAGAGTGGATGTGAGAGAGTAGACATATCTGATTCCAGAAAACATCAAGAATCTACGCTTCCTACTGAAAAAAGGAAACGGGGTAGACCACGAAAACACCCTATTCCGTCAAAGCCTTCTGAAGATGGTCAAGGTATGGAGAAGAAATAAGGTTTTTGCACACAAATGTCAAGACATACACTCATAAATTCAGACACACATAAAATTAAATGCATATGGAGAAATGAGAATAAACTTGTACTAGTAAGTACATTTACTTCCCATCGTATATCGATTTTTGTAAGGATATCATAAGTCACATATTTTTGTGATTACTTGAGCTTTTCAAATACGAAGACAGTCGACACACATCTGTATTGGAACCTTGAAATCACTTTTGTGCCATGCTTTTTATGGGACAGGTCAACATCTTCCACGTCAAGTATCAAGTATTCCCAAGAAAGTTAAAGAAGAGAAAGACACCCAAAGGAAGATTAAAGAAGAGGAAAGTGACCTGCCTGCACAAGAAATGAGTTCACAGCGCATGAATATCAAAGAAGAGAAAGACATCAAAAGGAAGATTAAAACAGAAGAACCAGACCTGCCTACCGTGGACATGGATGCAGATACTCAACACTGTGTTTCAGGAGAGCAACATCCAAGTGAAGAAGAAAAACTTGGGGTTTGGAAAGAAGCTGAGTCTTTTACCTCCACCTATCCCTATTTTGTTAGTTGCTTGAAAAAGGCTTGCGTGCAGAAAGTATATATTGTAGTGAGTATGCTAACCAATTTATTTGTTTTCCTCTTTTATTCTGTATAACTGTAGGCCACCAGTTTGATGACTCAGGCCTAATAAGCCTGAAACCATACTAACAGCATGTCTGAAGTGGAAATCTTTCATGTCATTTATTCTCCTCGTTGACCTGGAGAAGCCTCTTGCTCTTTGAAGCCTTCAACGCACCAACATATCAGCATGTCTGTTTATTCTTTTCCATAGGGAATCCTATTATAATAACTCTAATCTTATATTTCATTAGCTTCTTTTGTCTACATGGGTCTGGTAGTAAGGCCAGGGTGGTATTTTAAAATTGTAGATTTAGTTGGTGGTTCACTTCACTTCAAAGAAACTGATTTGATTGTAGTTTTGTGAACTTAAGGGCCTCAACCGGTATCTCTCTCTCTCTCTCTCTCTCTCCCTCTCCAAAATCCACCTGCCAGTTTTACTAAGCTAATTTACTGATCGGTTGTCATTAATATATGTAGGCTGTCCCCATACCTTTTTCTAGGGCACACCTTCCTCAATGCAAAACCAAGATGGTCCTAAAGAACCTGAAAGGGGAGGCCTGGGTAGTGAATTCTATTCCTGCAGGGGGAAAGCACTATTTGTGTGGAGGGTGGGCTGCCTTTGCACGTAGTAACAATCTCAAGCAAGATGATATCTGCATATTTGAGCTTGTGGATAAAAGTGAAATGCGGGTCCATATTTTTCAGACTGACCAAGGAAATTGAGTTTTCAACTTATGAGAGAATCCGATCAAGATGAGGTACTTAGGCCTTTTATCCCACTAGTTCTCATGATTCTTTGGTTATATCATTGGAATTTGTGTAGAAACATGCTTTGATTTTATCCTCATTAGGCACTTTTTGACATTATTATGCATTTGAATCTAATAGTTGTCCTTTTCCACCTTTCATCTGTCCTAACAACATTTGTTATGTACTTGTTTATCTGAAGTTAAACATGCTTGGCCACTACAAATAAAGTTAAAGAAAATGAGAACTTGGTCATGCAACCTGACACTGTATTTTTTGTTAGCGTCGGTATGCATTTTGATACTGGGAATGATTTAAGTAGCACCTCTGTTGTACATTTTTACTTTTCAAGGCAAAATGGAAGAAACTACACGTTGAAATAAATTAATCTTGCTTTTGGAAACAAAATTTTTGAGTATCATGGCATGCAGACACACTCATTATTAAAATATCAAATTTCTCTACATACTACTTCTAAAATTACAATAATGGAAGGACAACAGAAGAGAAACACATAAAATCTCTGATTTTTGATTCATTATAGTAGCACTTGACATTGTCTCCACCATCACCTTTGTCAACTCTATCATTGCTCACACCATTGCTAATACTACTGTTATCTCACTAACACTGCTACCACTCTCCTATGGTGCCACCAATGCCACTGCCATTAACACCACTTTGTATGATTTCTGTGTTTTTACTTTTTAGCGAAAATTTTTCACTTTGTGGTAGTTTGCCAGGTATGCTTTTTCTTTAGCTGTAGCTATAGCTAGTAGCAAAATATATTAATAAACAAAACTTTAAAACTAAATATCAGTTAATGCTTCATTTTTCTTTTGTTTCTGGCACAGGCGGCTTCTGCTTCATTTCTGGTTAATGGAAGAGCGAAAATTTAGTCTACTAATTTTTCGGGAGCATCCAGAGTTGCGTGAAGTCTTATCGATCTGATCGCCTTAGAAGAGCATGTGAGATCTCTATGTGAGACTTGTGGTCCCTGAAATGGTGCACCACATGAATGAACCTGCTGTTTATGTATCTCAGTTTATCTCTGCTTATTTGAGTTTGATGCTCAGAGATTTCATCTCATTCTATGGAAATAAAGTCGAAAAGAATATTTATCAAAGCTTTCGAATGGAGTGTGTTTGTATGAGATGGTAGAATATCAACAACATTACATATAATAATCTTAAACGACGCTGATTGTCCAACAAAAGGAAGTTTAATACGCATCAAAAAAGTTGTTTAATAAATGCTTTGTTGGATCTCAAAGAATGAGAGAAAGGAAAGAAAACGCTGAAAATTACTTATAAATGGATTCCATTTTAAAGTGTCTTCAATCTTTTTCCTCTCCTTTCTGTTTAGTTTTCCAAGATCCAAACATATATAGGCAATAATAATAATAATAATAATAATAAAGCCAAAAGGCAAGTTCTTTTTTTTCTGTCTTTCCCTCCTCCTCCTCCTCCTCCTCCTTCTTTTTATTTATTTATTTATTTATTCTTTGTGAAGCTGAGAAGATTGGCTGCAGACTAGCATGGAAGCTTTTGGCTGTAAATTCATAGAATACTACAACATGCTGTAGGCAGGGTTAACAAGGCTGAATACATCGAACCATATTATGGTTGAAAGACACTGCCACTTTAACTAAACTGAAAATTTTGGTCAAGTAGGGAAAAGGTGAAAATTTTGATTTCTTTTCTTTCTTTTTTTTAAAAAAAATAAAGAAATAAAAAAATAGTTCAATTGAGTGTTTGAAATAGAATAAATTGAGTTGAAATTCTATGCAAAAAAAAAAAGGATTTTAATTGATATTTTCCAAATTTGGAAAGTACTTATCGTTCAAAATTAAAAAAACACTTTTACGTCCTTAATAAATCTCTGCCTTAAATATTTTTTCTTAAGATGGGATGAAAAATGGGTCCTATAATTAAAAAAAAAAAAATGAAGGGATGAGATTTATTAAGGATATAAAAGTGTGCCCCAAATGTAGGATATATAGCATTAATCAAATAGTGTAATAGCCTTTTTCTTTTTTCACCCAAAATCATTCATGCACTTAGCCTCACTTTGAATCTTCAAAATTTGAAGGGAAAAAAAAAAAAAAATCAATATCCTAAAAAAAAATTAAATTTTAAAATTAAATTTAAAAAAATTTTTTTTTTTTTTTAACTCTTCTTTATTCTTTTCAATATCCAAATAGAGCCTTAGATCTCAAATATGAGGTTACAAATTCATCATATATATCTATATCTATATATATATATCATATGAAACTAGTTAATGATGGGAAACCTTAATTATGATTGGTAAAAATGGCTTTGATCAAAAGCAAATCCACCATCTGATTAATTTCCTCAATTTAGATTTTAGACAAATAAAATATTGTTTTCCATCATAAAATCCTTGACAAAAAATGGTATTAATAATTTAATCCTTTCTTTTCTCTTACTGCCTCTTTTCTCTAACGGATAGCACCTCTCTTAATTAGCATTTGTCACTCTCTCTGCTCTTTTTTGGTTTGTTAATTTATTAAGATTTAATTAACATAACACCCATCTTTTAACTTAAGAGAATTCTAACATCCATCTGTTCGATTAGTTGGCCGGTTGAGAACCACGCCTGAAGTGCTAAAACATTTTCAAAAGTCTCTAGAAATATAGTACTATAGTAGGATGAAAATACTTTTAATAACAAATTTAAAATAAAAATTACCCTTAACAACAAATAAAAAATCAACTTTTATCCAAAATCCAAAAGATATTAAGTTTAGACAAGTAATATATATTTTCCTTTATTTTTGCCTAAAATTAAGGAAATGTGATTTAAATACAAAATCAAAACTAAGAAAAATAACAAAAAAAAAAAAAAAATAACACAAATCAAAATCAAAATCAAACTCAGAAAATGATAATGTAAAATATTTATGATATTTTCAGGAAATTTGTTACATCTGACCACCTAAATGACTGTTCAAAAAGCAACTATAGTTAATCTGACAGTAAAGAGTTGAGCCTCTAAACATTGACATTCCGGGTGCCAGCACCAACCAAGCATGTAGTTGGGGCGCGTTATATGAACCCATGGGGCTGCTGTCCCACATTCAGGCGAACATAGTGGCAAATCCACCCATCATTTTACTTTCCAGCACTTGTTCAGGCGAACATGGCAAGGTCCAGGCATTGAACAATGGCGTATGGTACACTGTCGAACCACCATCTTACAAGTAGTATGAAAGTAGCAGTAACTTGTTCTTAAAATGTAGACTTTCAGTTGTCTGGCCTCAGTTAGTCTAGAAGTTAAGGAAACTTTTGGATCAAAAAACAAGCTTTCAAGCTGTATGCACCCAGCCTCCTTTCTTCATATGTATGTATGTATGTATGTGTGTGTGTGCGCGCGTGTATATATATATATATATATATATATATCTCATATCTATATATATAGTTCTGCTTCATAATTTTATTTACGTTGCTAAAAATTACAAAAAGTAAAAATAAAAAAAAGAAGTGATCACATAATATTCTACGTTTGGAAAACGCTTTTATATGGTATATGAAGAGTTCATTCTCTCTCTCTCTCTCTCTGTTTTATTATTATTTTTTTCTTTTTGTGAAAGTGTCTGTTTTATTATTGGCTTATTGCCTTCATAGATTTAAAGTTTCTCTCACCTCCGAGAACCCTGGAAACCCAAGAGAAAGATGGTGAAAGAAAGGTTGAAGAAAGGTGGCATGAACATGAATCCAGAGAAAAGGCCTTGCTTCTTCAAGATTATTTATGATGGTGTTACCACTCAGCATTTGGTAATTTTGATTCCTTTGTTCTCTTTTTTTGGGTTGAACATTTTTGTCCCTTTTATTTTAAGAAATACTGTGTTTTGTTTGAATGTTTAGAGTCTGTTTGGTTGCTGAGAAAACATAGGAAGATGAAAAAAAAAAAAAAGAAAGAAGAGAAGGTATCCGTGTTTTGTTTTCAGTGGGGTTTTTGTTTCTCTATATGCCTTTTTTTTTCTTTCATTTTCTAAAATTTTCCTTCTCTTATGATTTCTACTATTAACATGTTTAGTTATACTTAACATACATTTGATTGCTGAGAAAATGTAGGAAAAGAAAAGAAAACAAAGTTTTGGGTCTTATATATGTTTTGTTCTCACGTAGGAAAGCTTGAATTCAACTAAGCCAATTTGTTGTATTTGGCCCAGTTGAGTGGAGATCTTTGTTTTTCTGAGGCTGGCTTAAACAATTTTTAAAAAGGTTGAGATTCAAAATTTGTTTCCTTTTCCTATGTTTTCTTAACAACCAAACAGATCCTTTGTAATGAAGAAAATGATTGGGATCGAGTATGGCAAGTCAGTGTTCATGAGATACACTATATCTAAGTGTATCCCATCAATATTCAAGAGAGAGTGTAGAGAAATAATATACAAAAGATTGAGATTCTCTCAAATTTCCCAAATCTCTTTCAAGAGAGAGTTGAGAGAAATAAAATCAATAATATACAAAAGATGGAGATTCTCTCAAATTTCCCAAATCTCTATCTTTTGGATATTGATTATCTCAAATCTAATTGTTTGAATATTGATCAGATACGTTTTGATATATTGTATCTCATGTACACTGTCTTATGGTACTCCCAATCGTATTCTCCATGACTAAGCACCTCCAATGATGCTATTAGATATGTAGTTAGAGATTTTGGGTTATTTTCCAAAGTACTTTTGGATATTGATTTTTGGCCATTGGCCTGTTGGCCTAATTGCATATATCATTGCATCGCAGAAGAGAGATCGATCTCATGTTTGAGCACATAGAAATGCATCGATACTCATTTGTTAGAATTAAGAATTTAGGGGATACCAGTAACAAAAAAAAAAAAAAAGAACATTTAGTCTGAGGTGTTCTTGTTTAAGAATTCTAACAGCTGTCCACAGTTTTTTTGGGAAGGAATCATGATAGAAACCATGCATTTTCTCCATATGCATGTTAACAAGAACTCAATTAACGTGTGTACACAGTCACTCTCTTTTTGTCGAACTTTGCAGGGTTGGCCACAAATGTTTTTCAAAGCGTATGGGTTCTTTCAAAGAATATACAAGCTGCCATTTAGGGTTTGATTAGTGCAGGAAATAATTGCAGCGTTTTGTCGATATTTAGTACTTAGATCAACAATGGGTCACTGAGTTTGCTCTGAGAATCAATGTAGATCCATGCTTTAGGCTTCGCGTAACATTTTGGTTTAATCAGGTTAAGTCATTAACAGATACTCTAGTTCAATACCATACTTCTTCAAGCAGCATAAATTCACAATTGCAAAATCCTCCTTAGATCTCCCATCTTTGTCCAATTATGAACCTGTAATGGTGAAATGTATGACTACCCACATTAACTACATTGCCAAGAAGTTAACGCAGATTAAAATGTTTGTATTTTCAAGTGTTTTAAGGAATACTTTGCAGTGATTGCACGCTAAATTGGCCTCAATTGTGTGTTTAAAGCCATAAAGATGTGGCCCTATTATGTTCTCACAAAAGGTCATGTTATTTTTTTCCCTATTCATTTCCTTGATGCTGAAATTCTATGTTAACCTCTTTCTTTTCTTTTAAAACTTGTAGCGAATCCCGCTAAAGTTTGTAAAGTATATATCAGCAGAAGTGTCAGATAGAGTAATTCTGAAGGGTCCTTCGGGTGATCATTGGAATGTTGAAGTATGTAAGAATGAATGCGGGATGTATCTAAAGGATGGTTGGCCGTGCTTTCTAAATGATCACTCCCTATGGGACAACGAGTTTTTAATTTTCACATATGATGGAAATATGCATTTCAATGTTCAGATTTTTGATAAGAATGGTTGTGAGAGAGTTGATGTACCGGTCATCAATTCATGTCAAGAGTCTGCATTCTCTAATGGAAAAAGGAAGGCTGGTAGACCGAGAAAGAACCCTGTTGGGAATGGAAAAGGGAAGGTTGGTAGACCGAGAAAGATCCCTGTTGGTTCCCTGCATGACCATCAGTCGAACCCTTACAAAAATGGTCCAGGTATGCATTCAGACTATTGATTTTATTGACAAATATAGCAACATAATTGCACATAAATATGCACAAATGCACAAATTTAACTGCATGTAAAGAATTTAAGGACTTTTCTTCTATAAAAATAAAAATCTTATACAGGATTTCACAATATTACAGTCATGATTATATGGGTTTTTAAGTGCAGGCAGAAGCATGTGTTTTTTGAGAAGACGGACTCCAAATGAAGAAGAAAGGGAGAAGGTTTTGGAGGCAACTGAGTCTTTTACCTCTAAATTTCCTTACTTCAAGACTTCTCTGACACCGTCTAGTGCGCAAAAGGGATTTATTCTGGTAAATATGCATTTTATTTTATCTGCCTCTTTTGATAAGCTTTTGATATGGATAATTGTAGTATAGGCTATTATCGAATTAATAGGCCTCATAATCTCTAAACTGTACACCATCATCTCTCTATCTCTCTCCCCCCTACATGATCTAGGTACATTCCATTTTTATTATATGATAATATACTGACAGCATGTTACTCATGCAGCCCATCCCGGCATCCTTCGCAAGGGCAAACCTTCCTACATCTAGAACAAAGTTCATCCTACAAGATCCAAAAGGGAGAGCTTGGGAAGTGATTTGTATCTATAATGGCCAAAGATACGCCTTTTCTGGAGGGTGGAGTGCCTTTATTCTTGGTAACAAACTCAAGGTAGGTGATATCTGTGTCTTTGAGCTTGTGGAAAAAGATAAAATGCAGGTTCATATTTACTGATCTGGCAAAAGAGCTTAGTTTGGAACTCAAAAAAGAGTCTGAAGATAATAATTAAGGAAGCCTTTCATCTTGTTAACTCTCATGATCACCAGTTATATCATTGTAATATGTGAGAGATTTTTTGTTTCCTCCTAAACAAGCATTTGTATACAAGTTAATATATCTTTACTGACTAATCGATCTTTATTTTTCTTAGTCTATCTAAGAGTTGTTTTGCCTATCACGCTGGACATTGTTTGGGTACAAGTGTATAACAAATTTGGTCCTAAAACAACTGTATTTAGCATTAATATTTTATTAATATAAACTGATTATTTTGGACTTCTAGTGGTTCTAGGTTCCCAAGAAAAAGTAGCAATTCATAATTTGAATCTTCTATTAAGCAAAAGCTAGGCAGAGACACCCATTCTGGAAACATTGAGAAAGAAACATACCAATAAATTTTGAGAGGTAGGGAATCTAGTTCACAGGACACCAGGGTAGCAAGTTTATTATGCAACTTAAGAAGAACTTCCAGGTATAAGTTGAAGCTTATTTGAGCTTCACTAGAGATGGCATAAAGAAACTCTTAGTAATAATTCTTGAAAATACTCAGAAAGGCATGAAAAGCAAGTTGTTCTTTTTCCCCCCTACAGAGCAATAGTAGAACTGGCTCGTAAACTACCATGCAAATGCAAACTCTTTTAGTAAAAAGTAGCTATGCTGGTGGTGTTGGTGGCAGTTCGTAAATGGTCGTTGCGGATAATGTAGAACATTGTGATGGAGCAGCATTGTTTGTGGACTGGTGATAGTGTCAATGTCAGAGCTGGTAGAAATGGTGTCTAGAGAGTTAAAGCATAATTTTTGCTTGCAAAACCAAACACCTTTTATTAAAGAATTTCTCAGGGTTCTTAACTAAATACTCTCAAGGTGTGTAATGAACATGTCTTTATTGTTTTCATATTTTTATGTGTGGTTACATCTTAATTTTCCATCTTAAGAACAGTCAAATCATGTTGCTATCCAAAACTGTCCGGCTCTGATTGTTTTGGCTGGAAAAAAGTTAGAAAAAAGAAAGAAAGAAGTGTATCTAAATTTCTAGTTGAGGCATGTGCCATTGTGACAGTATGCATTTTGTGATGTGATAGTGGCCATACAGTATTTGCTTTCATTACAAGGGAATCTTCATCTGGTGCAATTATGTCAGTAATCTAAATATTGTGCCATCAACTAACATTATTATATATGGAACTCAAAGCTTAAGCGTTCAGACTGACTCTTACAAGTTATAATCCCTGCACTGACATCCATGTGGTTTGAAATTGAAAGATCAAGACCTAACCGAAGATACTTCCCTCCTTGCACATCTATGCGTAAAATATTTGGAGTGCTTAAATATCTACAAAGAAGAAAGTTTCTTTGATACAAACTCTCCAAAGCTGATGGATGAGCTTAATTGGAAATTGATTTTCATATCACGGTGCAATGGAGGAAAATCAACATGACATAGGAGATGCTGTTTGTTGGCTGAAACTCCATTGAATTGGATGATTAAGATGATTTCTTAGGAAGCTTGGAAGGAACTGGGTGCACCTTCAAGTCACCAAGGAACATGGTTATGGAAGAGTTAAAAGAACAGTGATCTCATGCCCTCTCTTTTTGTGTAAGCTTGAACATGATTCACTTAGTTTCATCATAGCTGTCCTAAAATCATCTGATCAAGATCAGGTTTGGGTCTCAATTAAAGTTTATTCTAATGAGTTTTATACACAGATTGTAATTTAAATTTGCTTACAAAATAACAATTATTCCCCAATAATTGATTGAACTCCTATCATTTATAAGTGGCCACATACCCCGATCCCAACAGTAACTTTCTTCTTTTGTGAAACAATAGAAACCTAAACCTACCCCAGTCCTAAAACCCCCTAATATTAACAAATGGGTATCGATACGCTTCCATGTACTTGAACCTGAGACCTCTCCCCTGAAAGTAGGGATACATACCACTAGGCCAACAGGCCATTGGCCAATTAGTAAGTAATATAAAGAGAGGTTTCTCAACAACTGCAATGTAAGGTTCAAGAGTAAGGGATCACAAAATAATTGTGTCTACTCAGGTTCAGGGAGGACGAGGGAATGGCATAACACCTATATACGACATCCAGACCCAACTTGAAGCCAAAATTGGACATCCTGAACCTGGATTTGGGTTTGGTCCAAGTTGGACAACTGTACTAGACAAGAAAAATGAAAAAAATTCAGGTTTGGGTCAGACAATATGCAGGCATTAAACTGTTTTCCATGTCTGCACTCGGCATGGACACAAATTTTGGACATTTTGTCTAAACCAGGTTTCTTCCTGGTTGGACAAAAATATTGACATCCCTAGGGAGGGTATTGCCACTTAGTCAGATAAAACTGCCTCTCTATAGGAACTTCACATAAACACTAATTTGCTGACCACGCCATATTAACAAACATTATACTATTCAAGGATCAGTATTTTTCTTCTTTTTTTTTTGAATTTCTTTTCCAGACTGCTAACATTTTCTGCATTGTTGGAAGTTTCAATGAAGACTAAGATATAATTTTTTTGATTCATTGCATTAAATGACATTTTTTAAAACAGGTCAGATGGTAAAACTATATTGAAAGATTCTCATAAAAAGAAAACAACAAGAAAGCAGATCCTCATAAAAAGAAAACAAAGCAAATGCACCATTTTAACTGCAAATTTATGCTGAATATCTTATACAGTGTAACAATATCCATGACAGTACAGAGACAGAGCACTTCAGCATATTATATCTTGTTTTGCTTCCCCAAATATAGGTGACATACAGGTCATCTGATATAAAGGTAAAACCTGTCTTAAATATCTGTTTCTTTTCAATTTCAATAATAAGAGGTCTCTTCTCGTTATACATTAACATATTTGTTGAATAAGATATCAATTCATAAGTTAATGGAGAGACCAACAATGAATAAACATTTTTGTTGAAAGAAAAAAAGAGAATAGTCATTACAACTAACCAGTGATCTCGCCCAAAACAAGTAATTTCTTCTTTCAGTTTCCACCAGAAATTAGCATTGAGAATCACAATGGTGATTGGTTTTCCATCACCTTTATTGTTTGAAAAAAGGCTCATCACTCTGGATCATAACTGAATTCAACTCCTTCTCATGGCCACTGTTACTAAATATCTTCACACTAAATTTCGAACTATGAGCAATCTGAAAACCTGCACTTTCCCAGCAGAGCCAACTATTTCAGAAAAACATGCTGTTCTCACTGCTTTGCACCTTTACGGCCCAAGGAAAGTGTTTTCCAGGCAATATCCCATTTGAATGCTTGACCAAGGCTGGCAGTATTCTTTACGGAAAAGAACATCCAGTCACTCATTAATTGCAGTCAATCACAGGGCAATTATTAAAAAAAAAAAAGATTTAACAGAATTTTTATTTGTAATAAAACAAATTTAACTGCAAACCATATGGGTCAAGCTGATCTTCATAAGTTAGGTCATTGTACTAAACCATGAGGAATTTCGAGAAAATGACAGAAACTGGAATCAGCATCATCATCGAATTCATTTTCCAAGCCTAACCTAAACTGTTTTGGGGTTGGCTAAAGCATATACATAAATGAAGAAACAATAAAAGAAAAGGATTTATACTTATATGGGAGTTAATTTTAAGAGGAATAATCATGTGATGGCAAGAGAATGGGAACAAATTGTGTTCCAGTTCGTGTAACTAAATTTGAGCCTGATAGGTGTATGCAGGGGAAGATCCTTCCCAAGCTAAAACATGAATTTAGAATGAATAAATCATCCCGAACAACCCCCCCATCCACCCCCCCTCCCCTCCCCCACACACGAACAAACCTCTTCTTTTTCTAAACCATCTAAAATAATGCACATATGGGATGGTCAAGGTGAAAAAGGCGCAAAAATAACATCAAGGCTGACGAGTTTTCAAGATAAGGGTGTTTTGTATA
This sequence comes from Hamamelis virginiana, assembly GCA_017140935.1. Lineage (NCBI taxonomy): Eukaryota > Viridiplantae > Streptophyta > Magnoliopsida > Saxifragales > Hamamelidaceae > Hamamelis > Hamamelis virginiana. Next base: position 1,426,626 of record JAESVK010001359.1, on the reverse strand, counting down.
TGGTTTTAAATTACTAGTCACTTGTTGGATTACGTCCAGTGTTAGTCTTGTTAGTTTTCGTAACTTTCAGAGCTGTAAAGGTAATGCCTCACCCCAAATCTACTATAGATCTTAAAGGTTCCATAATCAGAAGCTTTATTAGATTTTGGTTCAAGTCTAAAAGGGTTTAATTGTAAATAGGCATGTTAGTATGTTGCCTTTTCAGTGGCTTTGTATTGGTTTTTTTGCCCCCTATTTTTGTTTCTTATAAGCTCATGGAGAAATGCATAAGGCTATAAGAGTCATGTTTTAAAACAATTTTTTTGGCTTTTTAAGGTGTTCTGAGTTTCCTAGTATGTGTATTGGGTTCGGAGTTTGCTCAAGTCATTACTCAAAAATTAAAAATATATGGAGGCTTAAATAATATTGATGTAAAGAAAATTATACATTCTTATTAATAATGTTAAACTTTTCTTTTCTTTTCTCCTCTCCTCTTATCTGGACTTACTAGTTTTGGAAGCTTTGGGAAGTACCTAAGTAAATGCCTGTTTTCTCTCCCATATATTCTTCTCCTCCTTCTTCCATAAAATTTTCTCAAGATTCGTAACTGTTAATAACTCAGGTCAGTTTTTCTAACCATCCTGCATCAATCAGCAATAATATCTGGAGTGATTATAAGAAATAGTTTTAAAAAAACAAAAATGAATTTGATTGTTAAAAAAGGAAAAGCAATGCATGTTAAAGATAAAGAAGTTTTTAATGCCAAACATATTAAACAACTCAAAATTGTAGGCCTACTCTTATCTTTGCTAATCTATATCAGCACGTTTCATCTTTATCACCATCAAACCTTGTATTCAAGACCTTTAATTTACCTATAGCAACAAGGAAAAGATTATATAAATAGAAAAGATTCATAAAATTACAAGAAGAAAAAGTAGCTATATTGCCTTCAGTTCCACTTTCACTTCTGCAGCTCTGACTGTCAGCACTCTCCAGTCTATAGACCAGTTTAAGAAAATTTGAATTTTACTTGGAAAGCAATGAGAATGAAGGCAGAAGGAACGGCTTAAAAGATTTTATAATAAGAAAATAATTTGCTAAATATAAATGGCTTAAAATCTGAGAAAGAAAATACCCGTCTTGAATTCTCTTGCCTTATTTTCCAATTTCTGTTCTTGTCATTAATGTTCTCCTGTCCACACACAAATTTGAAAAACTGAAAATTTTTTAAGCAAAATAATGTGAATCGGAAAATATCCAACCGAACAAGCAAACTTAGGCGGGGAAGGAAGCAGAACATTGCTTATTAATCAATTAATTAAACTAAAGTCAGCTCAACACAGCGCCCAACTACTTGGAGTTGGCTAAACAAATCATTTTTCTCTTCAATATCAGGAGTAAAATTTCATTTGTATCAAATTCTCCCATAGAGCGGTATGGGTGAAGCACATAGTCATGAATTGCAAAATTCCTTTGATAGGTCATCCATCGGATTCTCTGCTTAAATCAACACTGCCTAACATAAACCTCCTCATGAACCATTGTTTACAAGTATTATAAGCAATATCAGGTTGATAAATGAGATGCCCTTACAAATGAGATGACAAAACTGTTCTGATTGCATTTGACGAAACACTGCTGTATTAGGATAATTTTCTCTTTGGCTTGGCTAAATCATTTCCCTGCATAATATGCAAACAATAAGGAGTAATATAAATGAAGCTAGAAAAGAGTAGGAAGAATGTACATGACTCCCTGATCAATATTAATCGTTCTTAGAGTCACCAATAGTCTTTGCAAGAACAGAATCCATCTTGAAAAATGTGGAAGCGATTCGCATCTTTAATAACTAGTACTCTTCCAAAAGCTTTGGAAATGAACTTGCTTGCAGAGTGGCAATCGTTGCAGCTACGGAGATTCTTTGTTATCCGAATAATTGTTCCTGGTTTGGTTCTCATTAGTCCAAAAGCAATTGCCATCTTCTCACTATGGTGGTACAGGATATCCATCTTTGCATCATCCGACACATCCTGAAATACAAACTTAGTATCAGGCACATAACCTGCTTCTTTTATCTTCAAAATCAAGACATTTAAAGTCTCATCAATTTCATTGTAATGAGGGTGATCTTTCTCTCCTGCCATAAATGTGTTGACTTCCTGATTTATTTCAATTGAACTGAAACCAGGGTCCTTCTTCAATCGCTTTGATCTCAATAGACCTCGGGTAATTTTTACACCCTCCCAATTTCCAGCCAAAGCATACATATTTGAAAGCAAAATGTAGTATCCAGCATCATTTGGTTCCAACTCAAAAAGTTTCTGGGAAATCTCAACCGCAATTTTAGTGTTACCATGAACTCTACAAGCACCAAGAAGGGCACCATAAACCCCAGAATCTGGTCGCAATGGCATGTCGTTAATCAATTCATGTGCATCATCTAATCGCCCTGCACGACCAAGAAGATCAACAACACAGGTATAGTGTTGTAAATTAGGAACTACATGCCAGTTTTTCGGCATATGCTTGAAAATATGGAGCCCCAGATCAACCATCCCAGCATGACTACATGCACACAAGACACTAACAAAAGTTGATTCATCTGGATTCATGCCCAAACCCTTCATTCGAAAAAAGAGATCAATTGCATCATTACCATACCCATTCATCCCATAACCGGCTATCACAGCATTCCAGCAAGCTACATCCTTTTTCTCCATCCCTTCAAAAAAAGTTCTTGCATTTTCTAAATCTCCACAGTTCGCATACATGTCTATAAGAGCAGATCCCACAAAAATATGATTCACAAAACCTGTTTTTATTGTCAATGCATGAAGCCTCCTACCTTGTTGCAAAGCTCCCGAATGGCTGCAGCTTCTAAGGATGGCCATGAAAGCAACAGAATCCAATGCCAACTTTTCTACTCCCATCATCTTATTGAAATGTTCAACGGCCTTGTTCCAATATTGACCACTTGAAAAGCCTGTTAACATCAATGTCCATGCAACCACATCCTTCACAGGCATCTCATTAAATATACGATAAGCATCATCAATGCAGTTATTATTTACATATATATCCACAAGGGCAGTTTTAACAAGCTGATCATTCTCGTACCCAGTTTTAATTGTAAAACCATAGATTCCAGTTCCTATCTCTAAACGCCTTATACTCAAACAAGCTGATATCAAGCTCATTATTGTAAAGAAATCCATCAAAACCCCTTTTCTCCGCATTGAACTAAAAAGTCTAAAGGCTTCTTCACCAAGCCCATTATCAGAACAACCTGAAATAATTGCATTCCATGAAACAACATTTCTCTCTGACATATTCTCAAACAAATACCGAGCAACACCTATGCACCCAAATTTGGAATACATATCAACTAGAGAGGTTTCCACAAACACATTACATTCAAAGCCACATCGTATCCAAAAACAGTGCACCGATTTCCCAATCCAATCCAAACCCAAGTTACCAAACGCAGGTAAAATGCTCGCTATGGTGACTGCATTTGGCTTGAAGCCACTCATCATCATGTCACGAAAGACATCGATAGCATCCACAAAAAGGTTATTTTTAATGAACCCAGATATCAAAATTGTCCAAGAAACAATGTTCGTGCATGGAATTTCCCGGAAAATGCTCTCCGCGTCTGATATGAGTCCAAATGAAGCATATGAGTGCATCAATCTATTGGAGAGAAAGATGTTGTGAGAAAGACCAGAGGTGACTATATGGGCATGTACTTGTTGAAGGGGTTTTAGTTCTGAAAGGTCTTGAATGATTGAAGCGTGTGATGGAGATTGCAAATGTGACCGTTGAGTTGAATTGAAACGAAAATGGTGGGAGAATTTGAAATGTAGGCGAAGGATTTTTTGGCGGGAAGAGCAGCGGTTAATGACCGTTGAAATCTGGTTCATTCTCACCCTGTTTCTCTGTTCCTCAAGTGAATCCATCAGATCAGAGCTGACTATCCGGTTCTTTTTGAAAATAAGCAAACACTTACCAAACATTAGGATTCCCAAACAGCCCCTTAGGGTTCTATAAGGGTCCACACTCAGCCCATCTGCATGGACAACCAAGGCTACAACCCAGCCCAACACGGCCCAAAGCCTTCGTACCCCGTATTGCAACATGACGTCAGCTGTGTCAGAGACCCATCTGAAACTAAGCGTTTTTTGTTTTGAAAAACACATAAAACTCCCTTGTCACCATGGTACTCAAGGGAGTTGACAGTAGCCACCAACTAAGTCCTATTATAAATGATTGCAGGTTTTTAATCAGCAACCTCCAGGAAGTGTCAGTCCATCACATTTACAGGGAAGGTAACAAATGTGCTGATTTGCTCGCAAAGATGGGATGCTCCCTTTCTTCTGATTTTGTGGCTTTGGCTAAACCATCAGATTGTATTTCTTTACTGCTTTATTTTGATACCTTGGGCACAAACTTTACTAGATGTATTCCTTGTTCTTAGTTTTAATATAATTCGCCTTATTACCAAAAAAAAAAAAACACATAAAACTGCTTCCAAAATTCCAAAAACAAAACACTTTGCCCCTTATGATTCCCGCCATATCCTGTTCCCCTGTTTTGCCCTACCCTTCTCGTATACTCTCTCCATACCCTCGTGCGCAACACTCTCCCTTCACAGCACATGCAATGGTGCGTGTCTTACACTCGCTACAGTGGGGACTGGGAATGGCTCTTCACATCGCTGTCTCTGACACAGTTCTTACGTTTCAGAACAGTTCTCAGGAGAAGCTCTTCAAAGTTCAGGAGCCACTTTGGTTTTCATTTGTGTGAGAGATTTAATACAAGTGGGCGACGATCTCGCAGCTCCTCAACGGCACCATTAACGGACACTCAGTCAGGCCGGAAAAGCGATCGGCCAGCACCAGTCCTGTGCCGGTAACCGGTCTCTGTTTCAGCATTGGGAGTCGCCGGAGAAGGCTTGAGGAATGAAGATGAAACTCTGTAACATTGAAGCTTATGGGTTATGCAGCCCGTCCTGAAGATATCTCACATTCGTAATTTTCTTCTTTTGCTCTCACCTATATATATATATATATATATGCATGCATGTATGTATGTATCTCTTCTGTTTCTTCAGTTTTTCAACCTCTGTTGCAGATTTTAAACTCTCTCTAAACCCGAAATACTCCAAAATCCGTTTGATTATGTTGTCTCCTGTAGCAGATGCGGCACTGGCTCAGTGGGAGGAGGCAAAAAGGCAAAAAAAAAGCCCTAAATTATTTAGACTGAAAAATAATAATAATAATAATATCAAATTTAAAGAGCATAGAGGAAAATGGTGAAGGATTGCAAGAAGGAGAAGACGGTGCAATCTCAGAGCTACCCTCAGTTCTTCAAAGTCTACTTGCCAGAACGCAGCTCACAGAGATTGGTAATCAACTCTTTCAGAATGTCATTTTCGCATCTGGGTTTCTTTTATTGCAGCTTGAATCTGTTATGTTTTCCAATTTCTTGGAAGATTTTTATATGCCTTTTGTTTGATAATTTATCTTTACAGCTTTGGATGATACTAAAGTTTGTGGTTTTACTCTTAAATGGTATGTGGATTGCAAAAAGTCTGTAATTGGAGCTGTTGATCAGTTCAAAAATGGCTTATATTTAGTTGGGTTCTGTTACTTGTGAGCCTAATTGATGAATTTTACATTTTGAAATGGTTGATCCGAAGGGGGTTACTGTTTGCTCATAGGCCATTTGATTTTTGAACTGCAACTCGTGCATTCTTCTGTGGATTAGAGTATTATGGTGACTTAGATATATAGTGGAGTTGATTCCCTGTGGAGATGATGTTGGAAACACCACATATTTAGGATTTATTTGCAAAATAAGTAAATAAATGAATGAATCAGAGCTAGATGTGGCCTTCAAACCACTTTCTTAGAAGACAAATTTCCCAACTACTATTGGTGGAGTGTTGAAATTTTATTTGAAGGAAACTAAGTCCAATTTTAAATCTTTATGCAAAAGGCTGCTTTCGTAAAGCATAGCTGTCACCAATGTGTCTGCACACCTCAACGAAAACAACTTTGAATATGTGTTTGATGTTTAATGTGAGTGATCTTGTAATTCTTGACAATTCTAAGAATGCAAGAGAAGACAAATTTACCTTAACTAAAATGTGCATGTTAGAAATGAGGAAGTGAAGTAATTTTAGCAATGAATAGGAGTTGGGGAGGGATTCACCCATGCAGAGATATGCATATGAATAGGAATGAAAGGTCACACTAATCTGTAAGGGTCAAAGAGAATTAAATTCATAGTTCAAGGCTTTGGGTTATAATCTTTAACAGGTTAAAGGTTGAAGCAATAGTTTAATACCTTGAAAGTAGCGGGTGAAATGGTTTGTAACTAAAGGCCTAAATGGAAAAGGCAGTTACAATGATTTCATTTTATTTTCGGTGGGTACAACGATTACTTTGGTTGTGGAGAAAAAATAGAATTTATTAAATTACATATGGAAATCTTAATAAAGTATATCATAAATGATGAGGAAAACTCAGTTAGCTCAAGAGCTCGAAACGTGGCAGACCAAGCTCTGGGCACCTCAAAGACACCCGACCTTGAGAGGCAGGAGAGCACATCCCAACATGATCACAGTTATCATAATCGGCAACTCTGACACGATCATGACCTCCCCAACCAACCGCTGGCAGCTCACCTAGGAAGATGAGCCAACCTTTAGGGACTATTTGATACAGAGCCCCACTTAATCCCTTTGGTTGCTTTATCCATTCAACTAATTCTTATCTTGAAGTCGTCCGATCAACAAGGTGGAGAGATCAACCAAACGAGGAGGCTACTGGGAACAAGACCTAAGCCTAGGCAGACTCACCTCAGTTCATAAATAGGCCGAGCTGCCCTCTTTACCATTTAAATCTCAACCGAATCTAATATTGAAAAGAATCCAGTCTCTACATACCACAAATTGAGGAACCCTACCAGAAAATGATACCTCAAAGGAATTTCTCAAAGGAATTGAAATTCAAATACCGAAAAAGTGGCATTACGATCCCATGTTTAACCTAAAAAATGGTGCTAAAAGTTGTCTAAGGTATACACAGTGACCCTTCTGAAACTCTCTTCGAACATTCAAGCTTACGGGAATCCTAACTTGACCATCGAAGAGTATTAGGCTGCCACCTCACTGGTGTCCCTAATCCCCATTTTTTGCAGCTTCACTGGAGCATGTGAAGGCCACAACTATGGTCCAACCTTTTGACATCAATAAAAAATATGCTCAAGTAGGAAAGGATAGGGTGCGCAGTGAAGCAAGGTTTTTGCTTTAAATATAACATTAAAAGAGGGTATACTTACTATTATAGATTTATGGTTGAGGACATGTAAGAAGATTTAAAAAGATTCAGCCAAAAAATGTCTTGGCATATATATGGGAGAAATTTGATTAATAAGTAAGGATTGGAAAATTATTTTTAAATAAATACTAAACACGGTGGCACCTGTTCACAATGAGTTAAAAAACCAATTTGACTTCATGCCCTGATATTAACAAGTGGGTGTCTCTTATTACTTGAACAATTAATAGAAAAGCATGGAGAATAAAGAAAGAACTTTTGCATTGTCTTTATTGAACTGGAGAAGACATCGATGTGACAAAGTGCTTGTGATAATTTCATGAATATTAAAATAGAGAGGGGTTGCTAATTGATATAGTAGGAAAATTAATGGAATGCAATGATCACAGATTAAGGGCAATTAAAAGATCAAAGAAAAAATTCTTTACATTGAATGACTGATATAGGGTAAAATCACTGCAGTTAAGAGTAGTTTATCCTTTCTTGATGAAATTCAGGGTAGCTAGCTTCTGGAAGTCTACCTCCATGATTCAACAAATTTTGTTACTCCAAAAGCTAAACAGTAGTGCAAAACTTAAACTTCCATAAAGAAATAGAGTGACAGGAATAAAGTTGCAGGTATAGAGAATGAAATGGCAAGTACATACGGATTGAAGATGATGAATATGGAATGGACAAAATTTCATGTTTCTGTTCTATAGAGAGGCTCCATTATAAAGAAAATAAAGTTAAATTGCTCCAAAGTTGGAATAATAAAAAAGAAAATCCAACCTGTTACAAATATAGTTACAAACATCTGCCAACGTTGAGGGTGCTAAAAGATAATTCAAACAGCTAATCTTTCTCAATTAGTGATTCCATTCAAATTTAGCCTCTATGCGAATCTCAGAAAAAAATTTGAGGGAACCATGTGCTGATGTGCACCCACTTGACACTGACATGTAAGCAACCAGCCCAATCCCACTAACCAGGAGAAGTAACGGTTCCCCCCAAACACATCTCAGACGTGCGTCCCATCAGATGAGCATGGGCCCCACCCACATTAAATTCAAAGTGGGCGCTCCAGAGCAACCAGTAGACTTTCAATAGGTGAAATGGTTCAGGTGAAACGGTACGGTTTCACCTGATGACCCTCATCCACACGCAAAGGCAATGCCTGCAGACTGGCAAACCGCTACGCCACCAAAGTATCTCTCTGAGGCGGCTGAATATGTTGGCAGAACCATCCCCTTTTCGTGCCATCCTATGTGCAAAGGGTTGAACAAATGGATATCCAGAAGAACCAGCAAGTGGATCATGATGGAGTTGTGCTAACAAAGGAAGGGAAGATGATCGTTTCACACCAATCAATCCTGTCATATTAAATGTGACAAGATGGAAGGCAAGCATGCTTATGCTCAGGTGGCCAGAATAGGAACTGGCAGTAAAAGAACTAGACAGAAATCATCCCTTACCAGTTTGGATTCCTCAAAAATGACTTAACCACTATCTAAAGAGTCCCCCTCCGATCCATCAAGGTATGCGATCTTACTCATCTTTTTCCCCCTTATCTTCACTCATTCTAATACTGTCCAACTTTGTCATCGGAGGGTGTTTGGCAGGCTCCACAACAGGGTCGTCTTAGCCCAAGTGGCACCTCAACTGCTCTATTCTAGGTGGTAATCAGCTCACCTTGGTGATACTAGCTGGTAGAGAAGCTTGTTCATCACAAAAATTATCAAAATTGCTTAAGAAAGGAATCCATGTTTAAGCATTTTCCTTTCCTTTCCCTCGTACATCTTTAAAGAATATTTTCTTTAGAAATTAAGATATTGTATTCTTTACACAAAAAAGAAATTTTTTGCTTGGTATTTATGACATTTCTTTATTTGCTTTTGATAATTAAGTTCTTGCATCTTATTTAGAATAGGTCATGCTTACAATCATCTTGTTAATTTGCTTTACTAGTGGGAATATGGCCTTCTATGTTCCTATATTATAGGTTCCCTTTTCAATATGGTCCAAGTAGCAGCTAATTCCAAAAGGTGGCATGTTGTCAGAATAGGTTAAGGAGGAAAAGTGTATCACCATGCACATATTTATCATCCTGAGTGCTAATCTATCTAAAGACAACAGTATGTGTCTTGGAGCTCAAACGACATCATTTAAATAAGAAAAATAATGGAAAGGAATGCATGATATAAAAGATAGAGTATCATAATATACAGGTGCATTATTTCAAATAAGTTTTATTATGATTGAGGTGTTGCGACTATATTTTGCAGATCATTCCATCAGCTTTTGTGGCACACCTAAATAAAGTTATGCCTGAGAAAACCATCCTCAGAAGTCGCCGTGGGAGACTTTGGCATGTGGAGGTGAGCAAAACTGAAGATGGTGTCTGTTTTCAGAATGGTTGGCAGAGTTTTGTCAGAAATAACTCCTTAGAACTGGGAGAGATTTTAATTTTTAAATACAACGGGGATAACATATTTGATATTAAAATATTTGGGAAATCTGGGTGTGAGAAGGAAGAGATGGGATCTTATGTAGGCATTGATTCACACATAAAGGAGGAGAACGAAAAGGTGGAAGAAGAAGAAGAAGAAGAAGAAGAAGAAGAAGAAGAGAAAGATGACGATGATGACGACGATGATACCGACGGTGATAACAATGATGATGACGACAATGAAGATGATTATTTAGAAAATGACGATGATGATGACGACGACGACGACGACGATGACGACGACGACGACGAAGATGATGAAAAAGAAGAATTTGAAGAAGAAGAAGAACTGAAAGCAAAAACTTTCAAGGCGAAAATGCCAGGATGCAAGACTAAATCTTGTGGTAGAAGCCGGGAAAAGTTTGGTGAGGATAGCAACTGTAAATTTTATAACTCTTTTCTCTTCATAATTCTCTCTCTCTCTCTCT
>JAESVK010001359.1:1351182-1406382 GCA_017140935.1 Hamamelis virginiana | reverse complement strand
ATTCTCTATGCACCTTCAATGAACTATTTACTGCCATATTCATGTATTCTCTATGCACCTTCAATATCTCATAGCCGAGTAAATGAATTGAAGAAAATAAAAGAAACACACCATTCTATCACCGTACAATTTTTTTCCTGGTTTGCAAGATGGGTTACGACTGCAAATAAGGATGTGTACGTATGGGTGTAATTATAATTTAATGAATTAAAAAAGTTGTACGGAGTATATAAAAAGTAGAAAGTACTGTTTATATAGTTTGATTCATTTTAAAAAAACAAGATCATTTTTGCCACATATATTATTGTATTTGAATAGTTCATGCCATATTGTATCAAGTCTAAATTACAATCAACACTAATTGATCTAGGCCTCGCATGAACCATGAATTTTGGATATGGGTTAAATTCACTTTTCAGTCTCTTTTCACAAAAATTTATTTTGAAAAATTCACTCTTTAAAAATATTCATGATTGGTTTGTCGAGATAGGCTTACTTAGAGGAGATAGAAAAGTGTAACATAGTGGGACAAATGATCGATCGTCACTCCATTGTACTAACATCAAAACACAATCCCTATTGATGAATAAAAGATTTTGAAGGATATCAAATATAAAATTTTATCACAAAATGCAAAATGCTGCAGATTGATCATTTCATAACACATGCTAATCAAAATTTCTTGTTTATTTTCATCTAACAATATTTAAGTAAAATTATCTATCAAACACAAGTCAACCTATCTTAACATAGTTTTGATTGAATTTATATTTATTTGATAGAATTAATATACTGAATATGAATATAATAATGTAGCACATATCTTAAATTTATGTCAAAAGTATTTATAAAAATAGGAGAGCTCATGAGATGAAGACGCAAATTTAACTTGATAGTTGTACCGTTGAATATTATTATTATTATTATTATTATTGGTAATATTGGAGTATCTCTTATGCATTCTTGCCATTTGAGGTGCCAAAGCCATTCGATATGTCAATACAAAATTTGGCACTTCAAATGACATCAATGCCAAATTTTGGCATATATGTACGTGCTCCAGTGCATTATTGATTTATTTTAGTAATTTTATTGATTTATTTTGGTAATTTGATTTCTCATTTGAAGTGCTAAATTTTATAATTTTATATATTATTATCAAAATTTGACATCCCAAATTGCAAACTATTAAAATAAGTGCCAAATTGTAGTATCTCAATTAGAATAAGCATCAGTTCTATAATTATTTATCTGTCTAGCTTCATTTTATGTGGGCTCAACACCATGTACAGATCATCATGAAAGTGTGTTCCCCAAGGATACTCTTTCATATGGATCCTTCCGGTGCTTTCAAATTTCGATAAAGGGCCCAAAGAAGAAACCTTCCCTATGGCCCACGGCCCACGATCCACGGTTGACACTTGTCCAACAAATGGGACCCACGCTCTATTCGAAGACAATTTATTTGGGCCCAGATCTTTGATTCTCCCACCAGGCCATGCACCATGGTCAACCTTTCTAATGGCCATGTACCCCGACGGCAAGATTCTTCAAATTACCCAAAACAAATCACGCCAATTAACATCCTTCAACCAAGTTAATTTCCTTTTTATTCTTTAAAAAATCTACTCCCATTTTAATTTTAAATTAAGTGTGGCTTGGCTTATATTATGTACACTTCTATTTAGTAGCTATATATACAGGTGTTAGATATGTTTTTTTTATTTTTTTATTTTTTATTTTTTTAGCTATTCAGGTATCCTGACCAACTTGCACTCATCGGACTAAATCTTGCATCCCGAACAAGGCTTGCGAAATAAGGCTTGCGCTTTGCGGTCCGTGATCCCGGATTTTAGTAATTAGTGGGAGTCGAATCCAAGACCAAGATCGGCCCTGAGATTTTGGATGCCCTAGGCGGGCTCCAAAAATGTTGGCCCTACTATAAATTGACAAAAAAAAAAAAAAGGCGTATAAAATTTTAGTTATTTACTCTTAATTTCTCATGAGCTAAATGTACAACAATCAATTCACAAAGCGGGTTCTCAATATGCTCACCTCGAACCTCATATCTATTCACCATTACAAAAATATATATAAAAAAGTAGAAGTGCTGTTATCAGGTGCACCAGGTGCCCTCTTCTAGAGCCACTTGTTGAACATATTTTTGAAAACTGGCTGTTTGATTTGATGCTCCTTTCATGTATATAATGCATGTCAAAAATCACAGTGATCCAACAGTTGGTTTCTGAAAAAATGTAACTTTGAAAAACTGTGCTTTTTTTTATTCTTTGAAATGTCACCATTTTTTCACAGTTGGTTTTTTTAGAAACCAACTGTTGGATCACTATGATTTTTGGCCGACAAGATATACATGAATGGAGCATCAAATCTAACAGTCAATTTCAAAAATATGCTCAACAAAATGGCTCTAGAAGAAGGCATCTGATTCATCTTGCATCAGGTGCACCTGATAACAGTACTTCTGTATATAAAAGAAGCTAAAACCTATAATAGTCAAATCAGAAAAAAAAAAAAAAAAAAAAAAAAGAAGTTTTCTATAGGCTCACCTTGAACCTCCTATCATAATTACAAATATAATTAAACTAATAAAGAAGACCTACAACAATCATTTCACAAAGAGAGTTTTCAATAGGCTCATCTCGAACCTCATATCATCATTACAAATACAACAATTCTTTTTATCCACCCTTTTTGTCATCTCTTTTTCGTCCTCCCTTGTGCATTTGACCAACTTGAAAGTTGAAACAATTATTTTGAAAAACCGGCTGTTGGATTTGATGCTCCACTTACTCGTATCAAGAATACAAAAAATCACATTGATCTAATGGTTGGTTTTTCAAAAAAATAGATTATGATAGTTTTTCACAATTTTTTCATTATATTTTACAAAAAAAAAAAAAAAAAATCAAAAATTCAAAACCAACCATTGGATCAATGTGATTTTTTGCATTAATTCATGATAAGTATAAGTGAAATATAAAATCCAACGGTCGATTTCTCGTGATAACTGTTCTAAGTTGGTCAGATGCACAAGGGAAGACAAAAAGAGAGGACGAATGGAATTTTCTTTACAAATATATCAAACAAATAAACAATCAATTCACAATGAGAGTTTTCAATAGGCTCGCCTGAAACCTCCTATCATCATTACAAATATATCAAACTAATAAACAAGATTTGATTAGAACTTTTAAATATAATTCCATTACAATGAATATAATTCAACTATATTTTCCATAAATGTGTCAAACATACATAGAATAATGACACCAAGAAATTAACAAAAATTATATTATAAAGAAAAATGCAACAACAAAAAATACAGGCTAAATAGTAGAACATATGTAGTATATTGAGGTTTGGTCCTTTGGGCTGCCCTTGAATAAAAATTGATTGCTTATGTAATATGTCACTAATAAGACCAAATTTAATGCCCCTAAATTTTCCTAAAAAACTGATGCCCAAGGCGATTGTCTATCAGGCCTGCCCCCAGGGCCGACTCTGTCCAAGACCAAGGGACTTGATATGCCCTTAGTCCTGCTTGCTCAACCACTAAACTACCCACCCTTGGGTTCTATTACTGGCATATGTTAATATAACTCACTTTAATTTTCTATTATGCGAGTTTGTATTTATTTCATAATTTTATGCAATAAAGTATTCATGTTTATTTAATCATGTTTGTCCAAGTTTATGCCACAAAGTTGAGGTAGACCTAATTTATATAATATGACAACGACAACTTGAGTTCCATCATCCAATAAATCCAATCTAATACGTGACCTTTATAAACAATATATGTGATTATTGAAAGTGATTGTTAGTCTTTCAATTGGTCCTTTTGTCTTTTAAATTTTGAAATTATTTTTATAACCAAAATATTAAAAGGCGAATTAATAATAAAAAGAGTTTTATACCGATATGACTCTGGTATAATATGCCTATACCAATAGGTCCCTATGATTTTTAGTGATAAATAAATACGTAATTTTAGTTCGTAAAAAGACATAATTATCGAATAAAATTGTGTCTACTTAAATTTAAAGATAAATTTTAAAACTAATATAAAAAATACTATTCACCCATGTTTTGTTTTAGTTATTTACAACGTATTAGTGTACCCTTGGCAACAACTCTTATTAGGAGTGCAATTTAGTTTAGTTTGGAGTAAAATTGAAACTGAATTGAACTAATCTAAACTAGTTTTGTTAAATTTAAACCAAAATTGAACCAACTTGCCCCTATAACTGAACCAAATCGAAATAGAATTGTTTGGCTTGGGTCTTAGTTTGACAATGTCACCTAATAACTAGTATGTTTAATAAAAATTAAGCCCCTAAACTAGAACTAAACTGAATTTAGTGGGTTTAGGTTTAATAAAAAGTTGAATAATTAAGAATCAAATCAAACCAAAATCATCAGTTTAATTAGATTCTCGATTTGAACAAATCCAAGATCCACCTTTAGTTCGTATGTGCAATATTTACAAGTTCTTATGGAGTGGGAATCTATATATATACTTTAATAAAACAGACCAACTCAAAATCACTAAAATACTTGTTGCATCAATTTTATATTTAAGGACAAAATAATGACTTCTCAAACTTTGCCAACTCATTCACCACCTGTCAAATTCCTTACCAAGTTTTCATACAATAATCAATAACCTGCCAAATGACTTATAATCTAATGACACTTTTCTCCTTCTAATAAAGGGGGTTCTATTTTCTAAATTATAATGTTGTGTGTGTGTATATATATTATGTTCTTACCATTCCAAAATAATAAGGAAAACTTACTAAAATATACCCATCGTTTCAATTTATTTCCAAAATAAATCTCACTTGAAAAGAATTACTGAACTAAACCTTCGTACGAAAAATTGGACATTTCTGACCTTCTAACGATGAGAAAGTTTGAATTTAACTTTTTAATTTTTCACATAATCACCAGAATAATAAATTATCACCAAAATACATAACTAATTACCAATTTTTTATGTAATCACCAAAATATATAGAATTACCAATCACTAGTTTATTATGTAATTACCAAAAAAATGAATAATCACTGATTACCAAAATTGTATATAATCACAAATTTTATTAACAATCACTAATCCAGAGACATCCATACAAATCACTTTATTCGTATCAAATCATCCCTTAAGTTGTCACTTCTTCATTAAATGAAGGGTAAAAGTTACATAATATTAAGTTGCATAATATTGGGGATTGCATGCATTTTTGGGAATTTGTTATTATTAACAAAATTGGGGATTGTGCTTCAAAATGGGGGGCATTTTAGTAAAAAAAAAATAGTATAGTAATTCTTAAAGAGTGGGGTTGTGAGACCCCAAAATTTTGAATAGTAAATTTTCTAATGGTAAATTTTCAATAGTAAATTTTCTTAATTATTGTTATTTTATTTTATTTATTGCACACTTGGCATTTTGCCATTGGGCAATGAAATGTGCCATGTGGTCATCAATTAAGAAGGGTGCATGAGAATTTATGTACACCCTTGGGTGACATCTAAAATGTGAATGGTGGGTATATATGAATGGTGGATAAATGTGAATGGTGGGTAAATATGAATGGTGGATAAATGTGAATGGAGGGTATATATGAATGGTAAATATGAAAGAATGGTGGATGAATCTAAGAGTGGTAGTTAAATTTGAGAGTGGTAGATAAATTTGAGAATGGAAGATGAGAATGGTGGATTATCACCATAGTAAATTTTATGACTTGAAAATAATATGTATATATATATATGTGGGTGAAAATAATATGTATATATATATGTGGGTGGATATATGTGGGTGAAAATAATATGTATATATATATGTGGGTGGATATATGTGGGTGAAAATAATATGTATATATATATGTGGGTGGATGTGTGTGGGTGTGTATATATATATATATATAGATAGTGTGTGGGGAAGGGGAGATAGAATAAGATGAGTGGAAGGGAGTGGGGGATTAGATAGGATTATTTGATAAGTAATGGGATTTGTTGAGAATTTAAATTAGGATATATATATATATATATAGATAGTGTGTGGGGGTAGATAGGAATAAAAAATAAAATTAAAAATAAAATAAGGGAAGAGAGGGAGATAAGAAGAGAAGGTTGTCTTCGGATGATGGGAAGGAAAGGGAGAGAAGAGAGAAAGAGAAAGGGGAGAGAAAAGAGAAAGAAAAGGAAAGAAAGAAAGAGAGAAGGAAAGAAGAGAAAAAGAAAAGAGAAAAGAAAATAAGAGAAAGTTTGGGAATTTGGGAAATTCAACTCCAAATCTTCTTCAAATTCGAAATTGGGTGAGGTTCCTATTCTTTTCTATCTTGATTTTAGCTTAATTGATGAGTTTATATCATGATTTGGTGAAATTGGGAGGTGTTTGTTTGCCTAGAAAGTTCTAGGAAAATTTAGAACAAATTGAGCTTTAAAAATAGAGCTACTGTTTGGGTATTTTTGATTTGGTTAGAGGCCGAATTGATCTAAACCTTCTTCATGAAAGTTGTAGGTCTTTCAATTAGCTTTCTAACGAATCCGACCTTGACTTATTTGGAATTTTGTGTGAAGAGTTATGATTGTTTTACTCAAACTAGTTTTTCAGCAAAAGATATTTTCGTCCAAAATAGAAAAGCTACGGTAATTGCTTATTTTGACCATGAAAATGTTGAAATTAGGCCATGGTTGTGAAATATGAAATTGTAGATCTTCGAGTTTTCTTTTCAGAACACTGGTTGTTCATTAAATTTGGATAAATGAGCTAGAAGATACGGCCTAAACACTAAAAACTGTTTTTGGATGGAAATCATGAAAATGAAATATGGGGATTTCAAATCTTGAATTTTTATTTTATATGAAAATGAAAATCTGAAACTTTGGGACTATTTTTCCCATCAATTATATCAACTCAAGAACATGTGTATCAAATTTGGGAATTTTCCAATGAGTAGATTAATTTCTATAATTTTCTGAAGTTTAGAAATATTGAAACTTTGAAAATTTGTAGTATATTGTGTATATGTCCGAAAATTCTGAAATTTGAGTATATTGTAAAGCTTGAATTTATGGATTTTTAGAGACAAGAATCATGGAAAAAGACCTATGGATGAATGGAAATTTCTAGAGAGAGAAAGTTTCCTTGAAGCTTTAATAAGTGACACAAAGTGTATTTTCATAGTTTATTGAAAAATTATGATTTTTACATATATGATGTAGATTGATTTTATATGAATTTAGAACTTTGAATCACTTCAATTGGATGTGAATTGTGAGAGAAATTGAGAACCGAAGTTGCCGAAAAATCGGAAATTTTATTAACGAGCCTACTTGGGCATTATTTTTAAATATGTTCGGATGGGAGGTGTTATACACCACCATGATATTTTGAAAGCTTATATCACACAGATTCTATAACATCTTGAATCATCCAAATCGGATGAGTAACGAAGGAGTTATAAGTGTGCAAAGTTGGCCAAAAAGAATGGATTATTATAGAAAATACATGTGGATAGAAAATTAACTATCTTCCAAATTGCGAGTCTTTGGAAAATAGTTAATTTTCATGAATAATTGATTTTTATAAAATCATGATGATTAGTGAAAAATCTTGAAAATACAAGTTATGGAAATCATATTGGCATATATATAAACTGTTAATATATGCATGTGATATTTGTAAAGTTTATAACATGCTGTTATTAGTATGAATAAAATGATGAAGCATGTTAATTGATATGTATAAAATACATACTTGTGATATTTGCCATAATTATTGCACATAAAATTGGCATATGGCATGTGGTGATGATGTTATGAGAAAGTGACTGGGCTTAACAGTAAATTCCATACATCTTATAGTAACAATGTGTTTTGAGAAAATAAAACCGTACACTTGTCATGTGGATATGCGTAAATGGGCGCGCATGTTACGCATGCAAGCAAAGCGGACAATATTGTTACTTGGAGAAGTACGGGGTGTTACAGTGGCACAGTTACATGTGGTGGCTCAAGTTGAGTGAGCAGAATGATTTATTTGTATATCACTGATATAACAGTTGATATGAGATATATGTTGAGCTGATATACTATGAAATGTATGCACAAATTGACATACATGAATTGTTGATATGAGATGTATGCCATATGTATTGCATAATTGCATCTGGCATGAGACACAGTTACATGTGAAATATATTGCATAGAAAATCATATGCATTTATGATTATTTTTGTAACTGTGGAGTTGAGATACCACCGATAGGACAAAAGATCCTAGGAAACAGTTAGTGCACTAATATATCACCCTTGCTAAAAATAGTACGTAAATCCTCTTGTCAATGAGTGACAATCGCGGTAGGTCCTAAAAAGGTGGGGATTGGGTGATATACATCCTAAAAAGGAGGGGATGCTGTTGTGGTTAAGATGGTTGAGTACCTTAAAAATGAGGTAGCCATCTATTATGATGTTGTGATGTTTTGCAGGAAAAGCAGAACAGAGAAAATGACAGGTATGAATGCATGAGCATTGCATCATATATCTGTCATATGCATAAAGCATGCATGTACTGTAAAATTATTTATTGTGAAAAAGTGATGGATATATTCTGTAATATATATAAATGAATTACAGATATGATGATTTATTTATGTGATATTTGGTTGATGATAAAATTTGTTGACAGATATGAGAATATGGAAGGATGTGAATATTTCTGAATGTATTGAGATAAGAAGATATTGTATTCTTGTAATATGAATAACAATAATAAAAATGACTCGCCATGGACTAGGCAATTTGCTGAACCATGTAAATCCTGGTGTTTGTTTATTTTTCTGCTATGTGTTTTCTTTAAGAGGATGACACGTTATCAGCATGAGACTCTATCCAACTCAGTAAACTAAATGGATGTTTTTGGAATTTGGGTACATTACGGGACTGTACTCAGGATACAAACTAGTACTCAGCGCTATCTTTAATTGTTGAGATGTTGAAAAAAATATTTAAAGACTTCCGCACGCGTATTTTGAAAAACTGTGTTAATTTTAAAAAGAAATTACTCAAAAGATAAGCGCTTGGTGTTTTATGTCACTGTGGCATTTCCGCATAGGGGTAACCCTGTGTGGGGTGTTACAGGGGTTTATTTTGGAAGTTTTGGGAAACCTTGACAATATTTTGCTGAAATTCACTATTAGATTAAATATCATTTCCATACATATTATGCATGCTAAATATTACATTGATTGAACTCCAAAAGTCATTCAATTCATGAACTTATATTTTTAATCAATAAAAATCACACATTTATGGATGAAGAAGCTCTTAGCTTCATTTAATTTAATATTTGATAAATATGGTATGTATGAAAAAAATATGTAATCCAACTATATATTTTATAAAATATAATTCCAAGAAAAAATTATTAGAACTTGTGTTAAAATTTCTTGTATTCATATATAGAACCTGCCCATTAATTCATTAGCACAAATAACCTCTAAACACTGGTTGTTAACTCACTGGTCGTAGGTTCGAATCCTACTTGAGGAGATTTGATTCATCCTGAATTAACGGCTCGAGAAAACCTCTAATACGTTTCTAAGGGGGGTATTGTTCATCTACATCTATCCCAATGAGCCGTCTATCGAATCGTTGTAATTGATGTTCGATCCCGAAGAGAAGGAAGATCCGATATCTCTTATTGAATTGCTCATTCAATGAGCATTCTCAATATTATGCCTTGAAGAGGACTCGAACCTCTATACTCTTTAGCACGAGATTTTGAGTCTCGCGCACCACCAAGGCATCTTGAAAGTGAATCGTATTCTATGAATATGATATTTATCTAGTGTGATATATGGAATATATGACAAAGGTGAAGTGTTGGAGTATTTCTATTTATCGGTTATGTCATATAGGCCCAAAAATTGAAGTAAAAAAAAAAAAAGTTGAATAGGACTTTTCAACCTTTAGTAGCATCTCTTCCTCCAACTCAACCTCCATTAATAGCCCACAACCCATAAGTTTTGAAACCAATTCTAGAAACGTGATTTTACTATACAAAATTTATAGGTACACGTGATTCTCCCACTTCTTTGAGCTGAAGAAGGAACTGTTCGATGCATATCCATGGAGGCGCACTGATAGCATCCTTCTGAGCTTCCATTCTTGTTCTATTAATGGTGTCATAGACTCATAGCCCATATGTACGTCTTAATTCTACTTATGTTTACTCTATATAATTTCTTCTAAATGGTTTATAGATTTGTTTTGAACAATACTAAGGTTGCAATGCAGACAGGAGTTTTAAAAAGATCTGAAAAACATGGGAGACACAAAGGGGTATCTGACATACCTCTGTTACTTTATCTTCTTCCTTTTTGTCTCTCTGTTTCTCTGCATTCTTGGCATCATCAAAGGTCTCTCTCTCTCTCTCTCTCTCTCTCTCTCTCTCTCTCAATATATATATGTGTGATTGTTTACCTCTCTCTCTCTCTATGTTTCTTTAACTTCTGATCAATCAATATGCAGGTGGTATATTCAGCCCATTTGTGTTTCTGGTGATTGCTTTTGGAGATATAGGTGTTCTGATCGGGCTATGGCCATGTCATCTTGTTTGGAGTATCTACTGTATAGCAAGGTTCGGTTACTTCTTTATCTTTTCTATCGTCTTAGTTGCAAAGTAGATTGGCTCTGTTTGGCTCTGTTTGGCTGCTGAGAAAATGTAAGAAAAAAGAAAAGAAACTAAAATTTTGAATCTTAGTTTCTTCATAACCTCAAGACCCAAGTGAGCTAACAACTTAACTCAGCCTATTACAATCACTTGAAACAAAAATAACGTAAAACAGAAGAATATTATTTGTTTTCCTTTCATTTCCCTCAGTTTTTGCAGCAGCTAAAGGATGGCCACCACCCCTTTGAATGAGTTTTTATGTTTGTAATTAATTTCAATCTTTTTCTATTGAAGAACAGAACAAAGAAATTTGGTCCATATATGAAGTGCCTTTTGATTCCTACTGTCCCAATAGCAATAGCATTATGGACAGTTGTTGTAGTAATTGGGAGTGTGATTATGGGCATTGGGTACGGTTTTGTTTGGCCTGTGATGGAAACATTTAGGGCAATTAGCAAGGAAGGCGTTTCAATTCCAAGGAAGTTGATTCAATCTTTCACGGTATTATTTGTATTGATCTTCTAATGGGGCATTAACTTTTGTTATTTGAATTAGTAGTTGTAGCTAAGAAGAGAATTTAATGCTTTTAATACCATTTTTGTAGGATGGTACTTGGAGTAATGTTTGGGGTGCCTGCACGATTGTTCGTGATTTTGCTGATTTTTCCTTTCATTCTTACTTCTCTGTGATGGATGGTTTGCTCAAGTCAAAAGGGGAGACGCTCATCGAACTCAAGTATGAATCCATGTGAATGAAATTTACTTTCCTGTGAGTGTTCTGATTGTGTTGGGACCGTGAGGAAGTCATAGTCACGCTTAGTTGTTTAACTATATATCACATTTTCTACTTCCTTTATCTTTTCGGTTGATACTTAACATGATATTGCATTACATTTTGATTTGTGAAATCTTCTTTGGTAATTTGGATCATTGAATAATGACACATCTTCATCAAACAACAATTTATGCCATCTTTATGTAAATCTTTGGCAAATTTATGCAAGATATGAGTAACCCAAGACATACTTTCATCTTGGACATGTCACTTTGGAAGATTTACTCTTATGGGAAAAGTTGGCATGTTGGGCTAGATAAGGCCTTTTAAAGAATGGAATTATCATTTTTCTGATGATCATGATCTTCTCTAATATTCATGTAGGGTTTTCCAGATACCAGGGTGCATGTTGTGCGCAATTCTTGGAGTTCTGGTCGATGTACCCCTCATTACTGTGATAGTGCTTTACAAAGCTCCCATTATGCTGTTCAAGGGATGGCGTCAGTTGGTACAAGATCTTATTGGAAGGGAAGGGCCCTTTTTGGAAACTGTTTGCGTCCCCTTTGCCGGGCTTTTGATTTTGATGTGGCCAGCTGTTGTTCTTTTATCTGCTTCTGCTGGAACTATTTCTAGCTTCTTCTTTGGATGTTATGCTGCTGTTATTGTATATCAGGTGTAATTTTGATTGTCTTACGTGCTTGCAATACTGACTACTGGATCTTTCTTTGCTTCCAAATATTATGCTTTAATGAGCACTTTCATCTCTCTCAATTTCTCATTTCTATTTCCAGAAATATGTTGCCAGAAGTTATGCTTATGAGGTTGTTATGTGATTGCTGCAGGAAAATTCTACAAAGAGAGGATTGCTCTATGTAGTTGCTTCTGTGTCCTTGTTTGATGAGTACACCAATGATTTCCTTTATCTGAAAGAAGGGTCCTGCTTTCCAAGGTATGTAAAAATTTTGTACCACAAAGTAAATTTCTCAAGGATTCCATTCGGTTGATGGTATTCTTTCTTACAGGTCTTTTAAGAACCTTGCTATGCTTCTGTTTTCCATATTCAATGTGTCAAATTGTTTTAGTAATTTGTTAATAAAACTTCCATTGCCCTCCAATGCACCATATGATAACCTCTGTATATCCATGTGGGCAGCCAGACCTAAATTTCGTGAGGGAGAGAGTTCCAATGCATCATTGCGTCCTGTAAAAGGATTGCATGAACAGCTTGATGCTGTTCGTACCAAGGAACCTCCGATAAGGACATCTTCTGAGAAATCGATCAAGGTTTTGAGTGCAGTATTGGTAAGAATTAACATATGTATTATTCTTACTGCAGCTAACTTCCCAAATATATAGAGTTTACCATCTTAGCAGGTTGGTATCTTTCTTTTTTTCCTCCAGAATAAATACTAACAATTGGCATTAATACGTTGATCAGATATGGGAAAACTTCTTTAAAGCATGTGAACATTTTGGGAAAGAACTTCTTAAAAATGGAGCCATTGGGATATCAGATCTAGAGGCATGGCAACATTCGAAGAACAAGATAGGGAACATTGGAATTCCTGCATATTCATTTTTGGAGTGCTTTCTTCGCTCTATCAAGAACGGTTCCTCTGGATTTCTCATGCGTAAGAATAACTGCTTAACACGATCTTTCAAACATTTTATTGCACTGGACCTCCATAGTGAGGCATTTGTCCCATTAAGTATTGTGAATCCATGCTTCTTCACACCCCAATCTGATGAATGACCCTATCGGTCGAGTTCATGCAATTGATGATACAACTATATGATATGTTGGGTCAGCTCAAATATATTGAATAATCTTAACTATTCATTCTCTTATATGTAAGATCAACTAATGGGCATGTTCTTTCTTTTTCTTCTTCTTCTTTTTATTTTTTTCCTCTTTCTCTAGTATTCAGGGATGAGTGAAGCCCACCATCCATAGTGGAATCTCAAATTCACTTGCATTTTTTTATTACATAAAAACTTGTTTATTTGACATTGTTGAGATAAAACAACTTTATCTCACAAATCTTGCATGTTGTATCAGGTGATAATGTTGAATTAACAATTTCGAATAGGCCTGAGGGTAGGGTTTTCGATTGGCTATTTGAGCCCATGAGTATCATGAAAGAACAGCTCAGGAGTCTAAATTTAATAGAAACCGAAGAATTATATATTTACAAATTTTGCCTATACAATGGTGATACAGTAAGAATTGAAGCTTGGGAGAATGGTGGGTTTCCTCCAGAGAATGAGATTAGAAGAGCCCAGTTAGAGGGTATTAGTAGAAGGTAATGTATATTATATCTGTTATTATCTCCTCTTTTGAAAATCATACCAATGAACTTTCTTGGTCCCATCATATCACAGATGATGCTTTATCTATTAAAGAATTAGATACACTTTATATCCCTTCTATCCCATTTTTGCATTTTTTTTCTTCGGGTCCCATTATATTGCAGATCATGATGATGCTTTATCTATTAAAGAATTAGATACACTTTATATCCCTTCTATCCCATTTTTTCATTTTTTTCTTAACATATTGATGGCTAATTCTGTACCATTTTTCATTAAATCTTCTAAACAGATTGCAGGGCTTTTGTTTGACACTCTCGAGGCTGCCTACATCCAGGCGTCGATTCTATGAAGTGGTGAAAAAGATAGAGCAAGAAGCAAAGCAGCAATCATCTAATTCCAATGTAGGTGATGATCTAGGAACAGCTGTGTAGGACTCTTTTACATTTGATTTTTAAAGGATTTTTTCTTTCTTTACAATGCACTATGTTGTCTTTTTTATTCTTCATTCTTCCCCAACTGCCCCACATATGTTAACTTTTGTCCTTGTTAACTTTCTGCATTCCCACTTCTGGTTTGAATTCTTCAATATTAGAAAGATGAGACTTCTCATAATGAACTGCTGTTTTGAGATGAGAAAACTATGGATTTGGCTGTTGAAGCATTATTTCTCAATCTCTCTCTCTCATTAAACTATGGGTGGTTTTGTTGTCATTAATTATGATAGTGATGTCTTCCACCCACCAAAAAAAATGAGAGAGAGAGAGAGATGTTAATGATGATAAAGACCCATAAATGCTATATTGCATTAATGTTTAGGGTAAAAGATAATCAAAGGTTGCAAGGAATATTTCTTTTGCACCAAAGGTGATTTCTCTTTGGCACATATTGGGAAGTCAAAATACAAAGCGGCACGCCATTGGACTTTTTCACATATTTTACACAATGTTGTGCCCATGCATTGCCTCCGTGTGGTGATTAAGGAAGTTTTTGAATCATATAATCCTAGTCATCCAACTAATAGGCTTAATTATTAAGGAGTTGCACCCCACCCCACCCCACCCCTCCCCTTACCTACATTTCTTCATGGGGGGGGGGGGGAGGGGTTTGGATTAACAATGGGAGCCTAACCTGCCAAGATAACTTAGGCAGTTAAGGACCATGCCTCATGAAGCGAAAGTCCTGAAATCGAATCTTGACACCTTAATAATCATGATGGAGGGGGTTTGCGGTTGATTTCGTCCATTCCTAAGAATTAGTATAGGCTTAAAATTAACTTGACAGTAGTCCCAGGATACCCAATGTTGCCCCCCAATATATATATATATATATATATATATATATATATATATATATATATATATATATATATAGAGAGAGAGAGAGAGAGAGAGAGAGAGAGAGAGAGAGAGAGAGAGAAGTGATCTAAGTCAGCAAAGAATACAAGCCTTTGGATTCTCATTCACTTAATGGATGATTCATCTCAAGATTCCAATATAAGGGTTTGTGTTCTTTGCTTACTTTAGCTTAAAGTCAGCAAATGCTCATTATAACATTTTTCTATATATATACATAAATGATCCATTGGGGTCCAGACCCCATTAGGATAAATACGGTTCACTCCTCATTGGGATAGTTGAGACAGTTATTTTGAAAAATCGACCATTTTATTAGATACTCATGTTACGTATGTCATGTCTGTCAAAAATCACAATGATCGAGCGGTTGGTTTATGAGAAAACTGATTGTGAAAAAAACTGACATTTTATCGTTCTTTAAGTATCAGTTTTTTTCACAGGCAATTTTCTCATGAACCAACCGTTGGATCATTGTGATTTTTGGCAGACATGACATACGTAACAGGAGTATCTAATCCAACGGTCGATTTTTCAAAATACTTGTCCCAACTATCCTACTGAGGAGTGGACCGTATTTATCCAAATGGGGTCTGGATCCCAATGGATCATTTCTCTCTCTCTCTCTCTCTCTCTCTCTCTCTCTCAACATTGGTTTGAAATAGTGGGAGCCTGGTAGTAGGACTCAAGCAAGATATATATATATATATATATTTTTTTTTTTGACATCAACCTTCAAGTTTATTGAATCCTCATGGATGAAAAACAAAAATCACTTTCCAATCAAGTGGATGATCTTCTCAAGAAAGGCTAGCGACATGAAGTAAAGAAAATATAGAAATAAAATCCGCAACCTTGTTACAAGCTCTTGGAATCAACATGACGAAATTGAGTCATGAGTTACAATCCCCACAGATTAGTTCCACCTCTTGAAGCGTACTTGACCTTCCAAGCAATCAATGAAATAGAGTTTTAGCATCACCCTCCACTGTTATCGACTGAACACCAATCTCAAGTGCTAATAGTAATCCCTTACGCAAAGCTAACGCTAATAGTAATCCCTTGAATTCAATTCCCAATACCAGATCACATCCACGCCTAATAGATTGTGGAGTGTTATGACTATAAAATATAGATGATTTCTCAAAATTGAAACACTGGCCTGAGGATTCTCCATACAAATCCAACGCATCCTTTACAGCATGGCATTCTTAAATATTTGCTCCACAAAAGATAATTGAATCATCGGCAAAAAGAAGATGATTGATTGCACGACACTGACTACAGTGTCGTGCTTATTTAGAGAGGATGAAGCAAATAATGACACTCAAGCTACCTTCATTGAAGCAAAATAGATCTTTGGAGAGCATATGATAATGTAAATTGGGATTTTATTGAAGAAATGTTTTGAGCTCATGAAGGTTAATTTAAAGGGTCTAGAGGTCTAAGGCAAGGAGACCCAATGTCCCCTTATCTGTGGTAATGGGGAGTTTGATTAAAATGAAAGGGTTTAAAACTTGATTATTTTTTAACACAAACCATATATAGATGTTCAACCAAATTTATTTATTTTTTCAATCACTATTTAATTCAAAAATTCAAACCGGCTCAAGATCGATCCTATGTCGCAATCCTAATGCCAGTGGCTGTAGAGGTGTAATTGTAGATTGTAGAGAGTGATTGGTTTTGATTATGCAAAAGTTCATTCTAGGCGTCCTCTAAGTTAGCAAGCAACATTTCCATTTTCATATATGCATGCAGAGAGAGGAATTGCCTGATTGATGGGTTGATTTATTTGGCATATGACAAGGAAGATGTGAGAATATTCCAATAAGTTAGTAATCTTCTTTCACCCTTTCTTGGATCCAGCTTTGATGTGCTGCCAAGAAAGGAATAGTGGATCCATTAGGCCTATAAAAAGACTGATAATACTTGTGTGGTCATCAATGTCTTAGTGGACGAAATAAAAAGTCTCTCACCCTCTAAGATTTAATAAAGTAATTGACGGAAAAAGAAAAATATATTTTCGTGGCTGCAGGTGATTCCGTGTGCATAAGGACTTTTGGCACCAAGATGCTCCACACAAATGCATTATTTTCTCTGTCTCGTGTGGATAAGAAAAGACGTTTGCTTCGTGTTGACAATAGATTCGTTATGTCCTGTTTGGTGTTTCTGTGGACTCTTTGCTTAAACAACTGGCCAACTGTGAACCCTTTTCCAATATTGGGTTAGCTAGCCATACACACCATATGCATTTGTGGCAGCACATGGGCATCATGATAAGTGACAGGAGTTGCATATCATAGTGTTGTTTTCACTTAGACCCGTCTAAATCCTCTTGTTGAAAACAAGCAAAAATTTGCAGAATCTGATAGGATGTCCATATTTCAATATTGTTTATCACTCGGACCCATCCAAATTGCGTAAATGGAACATAAATACCTACTGTATCTGTCCAATTGTAGATATTTTTTAGCCTGAGTATTGATTTAAGAAACCATTTTCCCCACTAAAATGGTACAAAAGACGAGCAATAATATATATGGAGGGTAGAGATTCTTCCACACTAACACATTTTTTTTTCTCAAAGTGAAAACCCATGGAATTCTCCCTTCAATTTCAAGAAATTACAGTTTTGGGGCTTCTTTGTGCTACTACAATATGTTTCTGTGTAATAGTAGCCAGTGGCAAAGGAAACAAGAACAAAGCCAGGAGACCACCAGAGCCATCTGGGGCATGGCCTATTATCGGTCACCTTCATCTTTTAGGAGCAAACAAGCTCCTGCATAGAACATTTGGAGCCATGGCTGATAAGTATGGACCAGCCTTCTCCATCCGTCTTGGAATTCGTCAAACACTTGTGATTAGTAGCTGGGAAATAGCAAGAGAATGTTTCACTACCAACGACAGGGTCTTCCCCACCCGTCCAAAATATGTAGCGGTAAAGCTCATGGGCTATAATCATGCCATGTTTGGCTTTGCTCCTTATGGGCCATATTGGCGCGATGTACGGAAGCTAGCCATGGTTGAGCTCCTCTCAAACCGCCGGCTTGAGATGCTCAAGCATGTCCGGGACTCAGAAGTTAACTTCTTCATAAAGGAGCTATATGAGCAATGGAAAGGCAGGGAGAGCGGGAGCCTTGTTCCAGTGGAGATGAAGGAAAGGTTTGGGGACTTGGCAATGAACATAATTGTGAGGATGGTTGCTGGAAAAAGGTATTTTGGCACCGGTGCTTGCAGTAATAATGCAGTGGAGTCGAGGCGGTGCCAAAAGGCCATGGGCGACTTTATGCATCTAGTGGGGGGGTTTATGGTTTCGGATGCATTTCCATGTCTTGGTTGGTTAGATGTGGTGAATGGATACAAGGGTGAAATGAAGAGAACCGCGAAAGAGGTGGATTGTCTGTTTGGGAGCTGGTTGGAGGAGCATCGCCGTAGGAGGATCGCTGGAAGCATAAATGAGGATGAGCAAGATTTCATCCATGTCATGCTGTCTGTCATGGACAACGGACAGTTTTCTGGTCATGATGCCGATACTGTCATTAAGGCTACTTGCTTGGTATGTCCCTGGTACTCTAGTAACATGAACTAAAACTTCGTTGTTGTCATCATCATTGGCTTCTGCAATTATTTTTGGTCAAATTGCAGAAATCATCTCACTAGCTCTTGTTCAACTTGGTTCGATTGTTATAAGGTTGAGTAAAAGGTCTTGTATTTGATATTATCTAATAATGTTGTCTGTGTACACAAACAGTATACAGAAACCAAAACTAGCTCTGACTTATGCAATGACAGACAAGTCCAAGCTAGATATGTTCTTTCCTGACAATCTTAACTCGCCTGCTATTACTGATTGAAATGGTATACCTTCATGCTAGACATGTTCTTTCATGAATAAAACAGAATCATCCATATTCTCTGTTTGGAACTCGGAAAAGTTAAGGGAAAGAAAAGTTAAAAGAGCGAAAATGCTTTAGAAAAGAATTTAATTCATTGAAAATTTCAGTATTTTCCTTTCCTTTCCTCTCCTCAGTTATTTTCATTTTGGAGATCCAAATAGAGCATTCCTAAGAGAACCTTAATGACCACATTCTGTAAGAGACAGAGAGAGTATCTTTTCAATTCCTATAACACATAATGTATAATGTTTGATTGCAGAGCCTCATCTTGGGTGGCAATGACACCACAGTGGTCACTCTTACATGGGTCCTCTCTTTATTATTGAACAACCGCCACGTGCTAAAAAAAGCCCAAGATGAGCTGGACATTCACGTAGGAAAGCATCGCCAAGTGGACGAATCCGACGTAAAGAACCTAGTCTATTTGCAAGCCACCCTCAAGGAAGCATTACGATTATACCCTGCCCTGCCGCTCTCAGCACCACGCAAAGCCATGAAGGACTGCATCATAGCTGGGTTCGATGTCCCAGCTGGCACACAACTATCCGTTAACTTGTGGAAGTTGCTCCGAGACCCTAGCATTTGGTCAGACCCTTCGGAGTTCCAACCCGAGAGGTTTCTCACAGACCATGCACACTTTGACATTAGGGGTCAGGACTTTGAGTACATACCATTTGGGTCTGGCAGAAGGATGTGTCCAGGGGTTTCATTTGCGCAACAAGTCCTGCACCTGACACTGGCTAGGCTGCTTCATTCGTTCAAATTTGGAACGATATCAGACTTGCCAGTGGATATGACTGAAAGTCCAGGGCTGACTGTCCCCAAAGCAACCCCACTGGAGGTTGTCCTTACCCCTCGGCTCCCTTCTGAGCTGTATGGATATTAAGTACCAAGGTCAATAACAGCACCATGTGTTTCATATGCTTCAATGGAATAGGCCCAGGTAGATATAAGAGTTTTTACTTCTTTCAAAAGTTCAAACTATATGATTGAAAAATGCACAATATGTTGTAATTTGTAACTGGAATTGATTAAATTATGGATATTCTATGATAAATATTTTTCAAAATAGGCATCCTACAATCACCTATGAGCTTCATGATAACTTTCGTGCTATAGGATCATTTCTGTATATATATATTTTATTAAAAAAAACCCATATATTTACAATCTTTATTGTTGTTCATGAGAGCTCAATATTAGAACATTTTTCGACAGAGGATCTAATCCTTACCTACACAACTCAAGAAAAGCCCAAAAGCTACTTGAATCCAATCTCTATATATTATTGATCAAGGATTTTAAGTGCTCAAAATGTCTTTAAATGGACATTTATTGTAAAGTTAAGATATACTAGGGTATCTTACAGATGAGATTGCTTGAGGCTATCAATGGCTATTGGGACATCTGCACTTCTACTGTGAAGTTGCTCATACTCAGTTGAGAGGACCCTTGGGATGCATTTTCCCGCTAACTTCAGGCAAGAACATCCAGTGAATATCAAAATTCCAGAAAGTATCCAACTGAATTGCAAGTTTCCCAGTGCTCTTGCCCTCAAATCCGCCTCATGGGACACACAAGTGACTGCTCCATGTATGTTGTCGCTGCTGGAATCAGGCAGCTGCACAATGCACCCCTGCGGAACAAATTCTGGAACCCATAACATAAATCCCATGTTCATGAACCAACACCCTTGAAACACAACTGAAATTGAAAGTACAAGAGCTGCAGGAAAACTGGTTGGGAAACTAGTTGATGCCAAAGCTGCCACAAAAGAGACGAACACAATGAGCTGCAGGAGCCAGTGGTAGTGACCTTCGAGCCCAACATGGTCGGTTGAATGGAAATGGATCAGGAAAAGCTCTTGACCAAAAACTGAGGCTGCAAGGATTCCAGAAAGCCCGTAGAGCATCTCGGATGAATGAGTTAACTCGGCAGAAAGGGTGAAACCGGCAAATATGGCAAGGTGGAGAAACATGGTTGCATGCTCAAAGTTGTCGATCTCAAAAGTGAAGCGCAGGAAAGGGAAGTCTAAGACTTGCATGAAAATTGCAAAGATGGAGAAAGATAAGATGAAAATGAGTTCCAAATGCTTGAGTTTGGAGAGAGGGCTGTTAAATGGGTACCAAAACCTTGACGTAAAGTTTGTTGAACCTTTGAGATAGTAGGCTCTGATTGTGTTGATGGTGTGCCATAATCCAAGCAAGGTGAGGGCCAAACCAGGGATTATGTGTCCTACCAGTGTACCCATGGAAGCTTCTGTTTTCAGAGATCAGGGTTCTGTCCAAGTTGCAGTACCTAACCAAAGCTTAAATACCTGAAATAATTGCAGAATTGTTTTGTCAAAGAATACTAAAAGCAACAGAAGCACATATATGAATGTCTATTCAAATGTTTGTGCATGGTGCATATGTTTCCACAAACAAGACTGAAAAAAACAAAAAACAAAAAAAAACAAGAGACACCAATCTATGTACAACCTCTCAATAGTCCCAAAAAAATGAACGGTCAGAATTGAAATAGTAGCATCTGAAAGAGAAGGAAAGTGATATCATAACCCCAAGACCAGGGAAATCAAAGTACTACAGAGAGAATATAAGTTGCTGACTCAATGACCATCATTCAAATCAGTACTCAATTATATCAAGGTCCAACAGATCTATGGACATGGTTTCAATTTGTTAGTTTTTTACCATGGTAGTTTGCCTATTGAATTATATGAACTAATACCTACCAGTACGGAAGAAATTAAAGACCTGACCCTTCAAGATTGTGAAGGCCACATAATTAACTCATCTGCATGTAGTGGACTGTGAGATGTCGCCAATATATTAAGTGTGGAAAATAAGATGTTCCCACTTATTAAGTGAACCGACCTTATTCAATTAGTTAAACATAGAATGATGGTGAAGTTGTAAGATTCTGGGTATATTACCTCACCATGATAGTGTTCTGAGTCCAACTCCACTTGGAAAAGTTGAAGTTTAATATCAATACCTGAAAAAGAAAAACCGTGTGATGCTTGATCGATCAATAAGTATTATAAATTTTGAAGTTAAACAATGACATAAAGTTGGATTTTGTTGAGTGCAACAATGTAGAGTATGACCCACCAAAACATCAGTGTCCGAGCTTTATATCAAACATTTAATTGTCTCAAATGTCATTTGAAGTGTTTGGAGAGATTGTATGGAAATTGAATCAAAATTTACATGAAATTTGATTTAAAAAAAAAAGAGTCCAACTGTGATTATGATCGCATTTAATTAGCCTAATTTAAAGACTGTTTAAAATTAAGCTATTTTAAGATCTAGAAAAAAAAGACCTGCTTGTGTATATATCTTGGGGACTCTGGCTTCTTTTTCTTCTTTTTCTTTGTAGCTTCTTTTTCTTTTTCTTTTTTCTGTTTGGTAAGTCTGTATAGTATTACAACACAGCTCTTCAATCTGCATGCATGAGTCCTATAAAACTTTTGTTATGATCCCAAATATAAAACAGACCATATTTTAAAATTTCCAAATAACATCTCCACTATCTCTCTCTGTTTTTCTTTCTTGTTTTTAATCTTTTTGGGTTCTCTCTCTCTCCCCATCTTACTTTAAATAAGATTATAATACGCCACAATCCATTTGCAAACTTTAACCCTCCACAAATTATAAATAAATAATATCTGCACCATACATAATACAACAGCTCTTCTAGCAAATATACTCATATTACCAGAAAGAGTTGAGAAAAACTAAAAACTAAAAACGCTAATTGACGATGTCGAAAATAGGTAACGGGTGAGTTTTCTTACGGGTCGGAGATCCGGTAGGACTGAGCTCCGACGAATGTCACTGGTGTGGTGAACCAGATTTTCGGTAAGCTTGCACCACCCTTATAAATGATAGTTGCCTATTCCTTCATCTATGAGGATGAATCTGTAGGGCCAGCGGTTGTGGAACTGGATTCTGAGCTGGGGAGCTGGTTGCGGAGCTGGATTCTGAGCTGAGGAGCTAGTTGCGGAGCTGAACCCCGGTGTGGGGCCTGCCAAAGACCCTCCGATGCCAAAGTCAATATAAGGCATGGTAGTATATGAAATGAGAGGAACTGGCTTGAGTGAGCGTACCTTGGTATTGTTAGAGGAGACCTCCTTAAATAGGGGAGATATTTATGAAATATCTCCTAATGTGAAACCTGCATATTCTGTGGTGCAGCGCTGTCCTCGAAGGTGGCTGGCAGGCCACCTTTAAGCCTACTCAGGCTTAAAGGCCCTGCCTTTATGTGTAGAATAAGCAAAGACAGGTGGATCCACTTAGGGTCTGTTTGGCTTTGAACCTTTGGTCTTAAGGCGGTTTGGAAATGGCTCCCACATTGCCCCCATTTTTTCCTTTTCAAGAACTACGTGATTTGGAGAGGGAAAAATAAATGGCGAACTCCGAGTTGTTTCCAAGTGCGTTAGAGCATCATATATTTGAGTTAATCAAAGATATAAGCGAGCCGAGACATAGCTGAATCGAGATATAGGCGAGCCGAGATATAGCTGAATCGAGATATAGGTGAGCCGAGATATAGCTGAATCGAATTAGAGGTGAGCCGAAATATAGCCGAATCGAAATAGAGGTGAGCCGAAATATAGCCTAATCGAGATATAGGCGAGCCGAGATATAGCTGAATTAAGATATAGGCGAGCTGAGATATAGCTGAATTAATATATAAGCGAGCCGAGACATAGCTGAATTAATATATATAGGCGAGTCGAGACATAGCTGAATTAAGATATAGGCGAGCTGCGACATAGCTGAATCAAGATATAGGCGGGCCGATACATAGCTGAATCAAGATATAGGCGGGCCGAGATATAGCTGAATTAATATATAGGCAAGCCGATACATAGCTGAATTAATATATATAGGCGAGCCGAGACATAGCTGAATTAATATATAGGCGAGCTGCGATATAGCTGAATCAAGATATAGGCGGGTCGATACATAGCTGAATCAAGATATAAGCGGGCCGAGTCATAGCTGAATCAAGATATAGGCGAGCCGAAACATAGCTGTTTGGCAAAGCTCTCATTAGGCGTGATGGAGCTATGCGCTTTAATGGTTGGAGATGCCCCCGATGCCATATACGTTGGTGGCGAGCGATGCTATATACGTTGGTAGCGAGCGATGTCATATACATTCGTAGCGAGTGATGCCATATACGTTGGTAGCGAGGCAAAATAGATGCCTGATGCAAGGCTGAATAATTGCCCCCAGTCGAGAGTAGCTGCTAGGAGTTGTTGCTATTTTCGACAGAACTGCATTGATCTAGTTTAACTTTGTAGCGGATTTGTTTCGAAGCTGATTTCTATTGCGGTGGAGCTATTACAGAGTTGATATCCGCTATTTATTTTGTATGGTCGAACTCCTTTGTCGAGTCTAGTTGGGCTATCCCCCATGCCCCCCGTTTTGGCGCTTGACAGGTGAAAGCTGGTGAGGGCCAAAATGTTTGCAGAGTTGTCACCAAGTGTGGTGGAAATGATTTAAGATATAAACGAGCTGAGACATAGCTGTTCGGCAAAGCTCTCACTAGGCGCAAAGGAATTGGTTCCAATTCGTTCGTAGTTGATGAAAACTGTACCTAAAAAATAGATGTCTTTACCTAGTGAGCATTGTAGATGCCTTCTGCCAGACATCGTGTTTGCTTAATGGGGTACAGAGGGTGCCGTATCGAGGCACAGTAGTTGCCCCTAATTAGTGTTGCTATGAGCCAAGCAATTAAGTTGAGCTCCGAGTTAGCAAAATAGATGTCTGATGAGGCTTAATAGTTGTTACTGTTCGGGAGTAGCTGCTTAGGGGACAAAATAGATGCCTGAAGAGAAACTTAATAGTTGTCCCTCGCGAGCTTTGCCGTAAACCCGGCAATTAGGTTGAGCTCCAAGTTAGCAAAATAGATGTCTGATTCGGCTTAATAGTTGCTTACTATACTGGAGGAGCTGCTAGGGGGCAAAATGAGAGTCCTCGAAACGTATAAAGGATGCCCCCCGTGAGCTTTTGCGGTGAACCCGACAATGAGGTGAATCTCCTAAGTTAGTAAAATAGATGTCTGATTCGGCTTAATAGTTGCTACTTGTTGGGAGTAGCTGCTATGAGGCAAAATGAGAGTCCTCGAAATGGGTAAAGGATGCCCCCCGTGAGCTGTGTTGAGTTGATTTAGCTATTCAAGGGAGCTAATGAAGCTATTTACAAAGCTGATGTCCGCAACAAGGGAGCTGCACAGAGTTGATATCTGCAGCGATGGAGCTTCTACAAAGCTGGTGTTAGCAGTGAAGGAGCTGCACGGAACTGATTTTTGCAGCGATGGAGCTGCTACAGAGTTGATGCTGGCAGCGAAGGAGCTGCACGGAGCTGATATTTGCAGCGATGGAGCTGCTACAAAGCTGGTGCTGGCAGCGAAGGAGCTGTAAGGAACTGATATTTGCAGCGATGGAGCTGCTACAGAGCTGGTGCTGGCAGCGAAGGAGACGGAGCTGATATTTGTAGCGATGGAGCTGCTACAGAGCTGGTATCTGCAGCGATGGAACTGTTGCAGAGCCATTATAGTGTGACCAAGGAGTTAGCCACTTGAGTGTGCTAATCTCATTAATGGTCTAACGTGTGTTGATTGAGCAGCCAATAAATGATCCTCCATACTTGTTAATCATATCACGCCTTACTTTCCCCAAATCAGTTGTCAGGGCCGTCTTATCATCATTCTAGAAGTACAACAAGTTCAGATTCATCTTTATGGGATGATGTTGATTGTTCGGGCGGCATTTTATAGGTCGGGTAAAACCCAACTGATCGGGTAATCGGGTACCGTCTAAACACCTGTCGACACTCGAACTCGACACACTTGAACTCCTGTGGATTTTACCCTCTTCAAGGAGCTTGCTTACCAAAGTGAAACTAGTTATGGAGTGAATATTGTCTGCAACAAACACTGGGATCGATCTTGCTGCATATTTCTGTCCAGCAAGTGCTACCATATATCCACCATAAAAATTCTAAGGAATTTGTAAGAATCAAAGGTAAAGATAATAGACATGGAGAATCATCCATTAATCAAATTCAAGACAAAGGACTAGATCGTTATGACGTTATTTCTGCAGAATTTGTGGCAGAAGCCGAGTTAAATTTTTAAGTGAGTGCAAATTTGAAAGCTAGCATTCGTATTAACGCAGATTCACTTCTATGCTTTAAAACAGAAGGTAGTAGGAAGATGGTGGCTAGGATGATTGGAGAAAGTGAGGCATAGATGAGGCTCCACCCTGGTTATGGTTCTTGCTGCCCTTTTACTAAAAGCAATTTCCCAAACAGTTTAGGCTTTTGTTTGGGGTTCTCAAAGAGAGCAAGGGAAAGAAAAGGAAAACAAAGAAAATTGTATTGAAATGGATTCCTCTCTTAAGCATTTTTAATCTTTTCCTTTTCCTGTCCCTTGCTCTTTCCACAATCCAAAAAGAGGCCTAGTGTGGAAAATGTTGAGGGAATGGAGTAGTTAAATAGGTTCAAATTTATTAGTAGCCAGTCTTTTTCTTGCTGTTAATGACCGTGAACCAAAAGGCATCCTAAAGATTAATTAACTACACCTTGTTACTCGACTCCTAAGAAGAATCACTACAATAGTCCACCACCCTGTAAAAAACTCTTACATAAGGGAGTTTTGTTCAATCTTGCAGATCTCAATTCACTAGAAAAGGCAGGCAACAATGATCATCGGTGAGTTTCATACATAAGGACTTTGGTCTCATCACTTCAATTGTCATCCTATTCATTCTCTGCAATTGCAGTTTTTAATGTTATATTTTCTCCCAACACAACCATAAATTCTGGCTGTGGTATAAATCTTGGTATTGTTCCAGCCATTTGAATTGTTATTTTCTGATATTTTGCAAGATTATGCTGATATTTAAAACCATACCCTCAAGTGTCCATGCTTTATGTTTGCATATTCTCTCCACCAAATAAGAGCATATATATGGAATTATCTGACTTTTAGTGCAGCAAATCAACACTTTAAACGTTCTTTGGAGCAAGACGGTTGTAATTTTCCCCTTGACATTTATGATGACTGTGTTTGGTTGTCAAGAAACTTATGCAATAAAGTGAAATATAGTAAAATAAAAGTAAATTCGGAAAGGTAAAGTGCAAGAAAAGGAATTTGTTGGAATTTGCTTTTTCTCGCAATCCAAGCATGGCAGTAAAATACTTCAAAGCACCATGATAAGTTGACATCTAGTCATTCAATTTGAAGATTTTCTCTTTCACTCTCAACAAATTTTCTGGTTTAAAACGAAATAGTTACATCAGATGACTAAAAATTGTCTATTTCGTTCATTTTATATACTTTAGGGGATGACTAGGAAATATTAAAAATCAATTTACAAAAGATGAGTCTGATTGGACTTCATTTAATAGTTGTTTGGTAAGGTCTTTTTTTTTTATAAGCATGACTTTTCAAAACCATAATATACCTGACCCATCCCATTTCTCAAATTTCCAACCAAGCAATTAGATTTCGAACATGGGACCAATTAATTTTTATTTAATTATTCATTTTGTCTAGCAATAAAAGATTCAAATCCCACAGAACCTATGGAATCAAGTTTTAAATCCCAAGCCTCCCCTTCATTAGAGGAGAAGAAATACCATCAAGACTACAAGACCAATTAATCGTTGGGACTCTAATTTCTTTTGTTTGTAAGCCTCGCAAAGTTAGATGGTTCAAATGGGATTATTAATACAATCCAAAAGATGTAATGATCTATATGGTGGTACAAACTCCATAGAATTGAACAGATAGTCTTGATACTTATGTCTTAGGAGGCAAAAAGTCTCAATTTGACTCCTCCGTATGGAATCAGCCCAGATATCTCATTAACAAAAATAAAAATAAAAAATAAAAATATTGCAGTCTTTTCCTCAACCTTATAAACATATTGCAGAGAGAAAATCTTACACCAAGCTTCCTTGTAACCTTGGTGCTGGATGTGCAAGTTGGAATCTAATATTCCCCAAGGTAAACAGTTCAAGGCTTGGTAGCTGAAGAAAATGGATGCAAATGAGGTATTCTAAAATACCTCTATTTTGTTTCTTTCTTTTCCTTTCTCTTTGTTTCTTTTTTTTTTTTTTCCATTCTCTTTATACTCCATATTACATTAATTAATCTGCACTGATTGAAAGTATTTAGTTGATTGATTTTGCGATTTTAAGTGCGTTTGGCAGCAGGCAGAATTAGAGGGATTTGTCACCCTTTCCATAAATGAAGTACAGCATGGAAAATAGGCTAAGGAAATATTTCTGTAATAAACATCCATAAAAGTTGTTCTGAACTTCATATTTTCAAGCAAACTTATAACAATTTCACTTCCCATTAACTACTGGAAAAACCCAAAAAGAGCGATCCAAAAAGTTGTCAAACTTATTTTTCGTCATTCATTTTTTATCCCACAGACAAAAGAGGATTTTTCATCGTCCAGCATCGAATAGGGGACTGGTTTGGTTGTAACAGCAGGCTCCATGGAAAGCCTTGAGCCAATTTCCAATTTAAAAATTGTCAAGATGCTGATTGTCCTTGTCCACTTTTTCTTCTTTTAGATCATCATCATTGTTTTTGTTATATGCACCATTGCTATCAACATGCTTGCTTGTTCTTCGGATCATGCACTTCTTCTTCCTCTTCCATCCCATCATCCTTCTTGTCTTCAGGTTGAGGCTTTGGGAACCCATCAACATGCTTATATTCCAAGTGATGCACTTCTTCCTCGTCCTCTCCCATCTCATCATTTTTGTTGTTGTGTAGCTGAGGTTTTGAGGATTCATCAGGGCCCTCATCTTCGCCAAGGGACTCATCGTGCAATGAGGCCTATCCAACTAAAATTACTATTTTGCGAAATAGCACCCCTTCAAGCTGGTATACGGGGAGCTGTAATTTACATCCTGACAAACCAAAGGGCCGTGTACTGCAGAAAAGCAAAATCTGTTAGCTAAAAAATAACTTAAATAACAAGGTTGATAGTGTTAACCTTCCTGTAGAGGCAAAAAATGCAGTTGTAGATTCCTCAACAGATGGGGCAAATCCAACTAGGGTTTTGGTTGGCTTCTATGACATTCTCCCAATATCTGTACAAGACAGTAGAAATTGAACACAGATCACATTTCACAGTTCAGCTCTATCTAGAGCTGAACTGAATTCTTTTTCACTGTTCAGCTCTATCGAGAGCCATATTTGCCCACACAGAATTCATAACACAAAAAGCAATGTGATAAGTGGCCAAGAGAAGATAACATATCAGGATTGACTTACATTCATCTAATCCAATCCTTAGATTTTGATGATCCCTTTGGATTTATTATTGGCTTTTGCATCACAAAGACTCGTACAAGTATTAGGCGCAAAGAGGCAAAAAGCAATACAGGATTGAGACATTGAAGTGGCGCTTGGTTTGTGGAGGTCAATAGTCTTTAAAGTAATTACCCCATATATAAGCAATCTCCACAAAACTGCCCTTGAACTAACTTGCATTTGCTGCAATGGGTATGACAACCTAGAGTTTTTTCCCTGCAAGAAAACAGGACATCTCTAAGTTTATTTTACCAGATGACAGGTACTAGAAAAAGAACACCAAGAAGTAAATGGTAAAAAAGAACTTGTAATGCATGATTCATGGCGTATTTCTCTCTGTGAATATAACTTATGACATAAATTATATATTAAAAATGTATGAACCTTGAGTGCCAAGCACATTAAGGAAATATGATAAAATTTATAGAGAGAAGCCAATAAAAATGACAAGATCATATTTTAGTCTGACAGCACAGATCACAGAATAGAATTATACTCGGCAACTTTTTGAAATCACACTTAGATCACCCTCATGTTACTCGTAGTTTTGTTAGATAAATTTTACACTATTACAAGACATATGGTGGAGGTTTCAGATGTCAGAACAGGGTACTTCTCTGTAGGGATTGGTACATTTGTTATGATGTAATTATCAAGTTTGTAATTTCTACTTTAGGTTGACATGCAGCAAATCATTGGCCATTTTGAGTACAGTGTCTTTCAAGTACATTACGCATTTCCATTTATGACATGAATGTCATAATTATTTAAAAATAAATTAGACAAGTACCTCAAAGGAAGGGAGAAAAAAAAGAAAAAAATAACAGAAAATTAATCATGATGGAATATATGCAGAAAGATTGCAATATGCAATAATTATAAAGAAAGAACAGTACAAAACCCATTACCTGAATTGGTGGGTGGCATGTTTTTCCCTTCACCTGATCATAAATGAGCTTCCCATTCTCGTCATATCCATCCACAAACAGTGTCCAAATTGTCTTGCAATCACCGAAAAGCTTTTTGCTCTTCTTCTTAATGAGTAGTTCTGAAGAGTTAGCCGGTGCCACACTCTTCAACCTAACAGAGCCATCAACATCAAAACAAAATTATGACATATTCACAGAGACTAAAGGGTTAAAAACAACATCAATACACATCGACACCGATATAGATCTTAAAACATCATGAACAAGAGAGCAGATGTACAATATAGTGTAGCTGTGTTCGGTTGCTAAGAAAATATAGCAAAAGAAAAGATATATATTTTTAATTATCTGGACCCGATAAAAAAACAAAAAACAACAGATAACATAAGATTTAGAATTTTATTTTCTTCAACCTAAAACCATAAAAATAGCCAAACAAGATTGAACAGGATCACAGGCATTGTCAAGTAATTAGGGTTATAAGATTGTCAACATATCACAAAACCCACATATTTTCATTTGATTGCTGAGGAAAGTTGGAAAAAAGTTTAATAAGATTTTTCAACATATAATACCCAAGAAAACAATCACTTCAACAGTGCCTAATGTCAACATGTGCCCTTTGATGAGGCAAGCTCTTCATTTTTCCCAGAAATTGAAACAGCAAGATCCATAATGCTCCATTTGGCAGCTGCAAAAGTATGGAAAAATGAAAGAAATTCAAAGTTTCAATATGAAAATTTTCATCATTTAGGACCCCAGATAACAAAGAACTTTAAATCAACCAAGCCTAATACAACTAAGCGACTTCGTTGAGTTGAGTTTACGAATTGGAAAACTAGACAAGAGAAACATAACACAAACTTGTCTTCTTTCCTTATCCTCCCTTTTTTTTGGGTACCAAATGAAGGGCAAGTTTTGCTTTTCCTACAATTTCCTGGAAACCAAGTATGCTAAAAGAGGAAATGCATAGACGAGCGTCTTGGGGCTAGTGACTAGTGAGTAATGGAAAGTAGTAACAACAAAATAAGAACTTCTTACATATGGTCCAAATATTTCCTCTCTGTTCCTGCATTTTCTCGGCAACCAAAAGGAAGGTAAATGAGAAATACCTAGAAGAGCATCTTAGGGATAGTGAGTAATGAAAAGCGATGACATGTTTTCATTTCTTGCTCTCTTTTTTCCAGAAATATAAACAAACATAAAACACAAGATCCAAACTTTATTTTCATCTAATCTTCTTTTCCTGCACTTTCCTGGCAACCGAACAAAAGGTTAGACTAAGATGAAGTAAATACCTAGAAGATCGTCTGAGGGGTTCAGATGGGGGTAGTGAAGGGGGCTTTGGGAATCCATCAACATGCTTGTTGTCTAAGTGATGCACTTCTGCCTCTTCCTCTTCCATCCCATCATCTTTGTTGTCATGAAGGTGAGTTTTGAGAATCCATCAGGGCCCTCATCTTCATCAAGAGGTTCATCATGCAAAGAGGCTTGTGATCCTGTATCTTCAAAGAGCTGCAATTCATTTGCAAAAATGGGTTCAGTGCCTGGATCTTCCGAGATCAATCAAGAGCGATGGGATCGAATGAGATAATGTGCCACAGACTTGAATCCCAGTCTTGAAACCTAGAAAGTAAATTGAAGTTAATCATTGCTTCTGTGCTACATACTAAATAGGCTCAATGATATGGTCTAACAAGTTTGTTAGATACCAAACCACAGAGCCCCATATCACAGTGCAAAGGTTTCTGTCATCATCTCAAGAAAAGAAAAGAAAAGGCCAAATATTTAAATTACTATTTTGTGAAATGATAGTAGCACCCATTAATGCTGGCATATGGAGAGCTGTAGTTGAAGACCTAACAAACCAAAGAGCCCTGTGCTACAGAAAAGCAAAATCTGTCCAAAAGGGGGGAAAACTTGAAAATAACACAAGGTCAATAGTGGTAACCTTCCTGTAGAGACAAAAACTGCAGTTGCAGATTCCTCAACAGACAGGGCAAATCCAACAAGGATTTTGATTGGCTTCTATGACATTCTCCCCCCCATATCTGTACAAAACAGTAGAAACTGAACACAGATCACAATCCACAAGACATACTCAAGTGGATATTCTCTCTATGATTCTACCACATACATAGAAATTCTTGGGTCACATTCTAAGTTTTTGAGGGCATGCATTGCAAAGTCTAGAATTCACTCCATATTAGTCAGAATTCAGACAAATTTTGTACATAATTCAGGTTATATTCAATAGGTTCAGGGTATAAATGGATATTTTGTGTTGGATTACATGCAATATAATTGCATAGTGCAAAACTAATGAAAAAGTTATTCAAAAACTACCAAAAAATATCAGAGCTTGCTGTCATAATGCTTACAATGCAAAATCCTCATTCATGTGTTTCTTGTGTCCTTGTTGTTGGGATTTTGGAGGGGAAAATCTAATAATCCATTTTTATTAGTCAAAAGAAAATATGGGATAGAACCAACCCAAATAACACCCCCCAACAACAACAACAACAACAACAACAAAAAAGTAAAGGAAAGGAAAAGTAAAAATATATACATTAATTCATTTTCACTGTTGAGATCTAAGTAGAGCCAATTTTTCCCACATTGAAGTCATAGCACAAAATGGAGAACCAGAAAACACTACTCGCCAATAACTACTGAGTTTGATCTATGTCAGCCACAATAACTAAAATCATTGTGATAATTGGCCAAGAGAAGATAACAGATCAGGATTTTACTATATTTATCTAATCCAATCCTTAAGACTTTGATAGTCTCTTTGGACTTATTAGTGGCTTTTGCATCACAAAAACTTGTACAAGAATCAGGCTCAGAGGAAAAAAACAGGATTGAACCATCGAGGTGCTGCTTGCTTTGTGGAGGTCAATAGTCTTTAAAGTAATTACCCCACATATAAGCAATCTCCACAAAACTGCCCCTGACCAAGTCGAATTTGCTGCAATGGGTATGATGATCTATAGTTGTTTGCCTGCAAGGAAACTGGTCATCTCTAAGTTTATTTTACCAAATGAGAAGTACTGGCAACAAGGACACCATCAAGTAAATGATAATAAATAAAAAAAAGAAAAATGGAATGCATGATACACCGTATATGGATCATCTAGATTCTCAAGCGTCAGCTATCAAATGGCTAGTATATCTGTTGCAGACCATAAATTGCATTCAATTTTTGCAATTTTCCATCTAGACTAAACAACAAAAAATGAAAAAATCTTGCAGGCAAGAACTTTCCCTCCAGAATATCACTGTCAATAAATAAATGAAAGATACATCAATCACATTTTAAAAAATTTAATGCACAAAGTAGATATAGTAGTATAGCTCAGCTCCTTCTAACAAAGAATCATAATGAAAAATGGTCGATTTTATATTCTTACAATAAGCATGACCCTGACCTACATATATAGTTTTTCTCAAATCTAAAAAGATCATTTCCCAATGTTGGTCCCACATGGAGATATTGGGAGAGATGAATTGGATCAAGTCTTAACCTTCAATACCATTTTATATGAAGTGGCCGCTCTCAAGACTGGAACCTGCACATTCGTACCTGACAGCCTTAGACTTCTGCCAGTGCACCAGACAATGGCCCTTATTTTCTCGAATCTACTGTCACAAAATTATTCAACAATGTAGATGACTGAGCCAAAGCAGTAGCAAAAACCTCTAGAAAAGAACTTCCATTCTGAAACATCCCTTTCTCTGTCGAAGGTTGAAACGTCGCAGGCAAACAAATTGATTCATGAATCATTGTTTTCCACAAAGTTATCAAGTTTCCCTATCCCCTCAATTAAAGAGATATAGGTGCTGTCATCAGGAGTAATGCCCTTACTTACCATTTCCTTGAGGAGCTCTTCGGCATGTTCTCCTTCCTGGTTCTTGCATAAGCCTTGTATAAGGGCATTGTAGGTGAGACGGGTAGGATTGAAACCTATACTCAACATCTCATCTCGAACTTTAAATGCATCCTTCATATCACCTCTCCTGCTATACCCACTAATGAGGGTGTTATAACTGATGTAATCAGGTTTAATTCCCCTTTTTTTCATC
Organism: Hamamelis virginiana; assembly: GCA_017140935.1. NCBI lineage: Eukaryota > Viridiplantae > Streptophyta > Magnoliopsida > Saxifragales > Hamamelidaceae > Hamamelis > Hamamelis virginiana. The sequence goes on along the minus strand of JAESVK010001359.1, from coordinate 1,371,972 downwards.
TCATCAAGAAGTCCACGAGCTTCTTCGACTTTTCCCTCCCTACAACGCCCTTGCATGAGGGTATTATATGTTACTTCATCAGAAGCAACCTTCTTCCTATCCATCTCCTTCAAAAGCAAAAACGCACGCTCCATATTCCCATTAGCACAGTGACCAGCAATCAACGCATTGAACATTACAACATCTGGGGACACTCCCTTGCCATTTATTTTCTCAAACAAATCATCCGCCTCTTTCATTCTATTCCGTTTACACAAAACATAAATAAGAGATGTGTAAGTCACCCGTGTAGGCTGAACTCCTTCACATAACATCTCATCATGGAGGCTAAATGCTTTCTTTGCATTCCCACATTGGCAATACCCATTAATCAAGATGTTATATGTAATGGCATCAGGGACCATTCCTTTTTCTCCCATTTCTTTTATCATATCATCAGCTTCATCCATCTTACCTTCCATGAACAGTGCATGAATCAGCAAATTGTAAGTGGACACAGTCGGCATTATACCATTCTTAACCATCTCATCCCTATAGCTAAAAGCCATCACCAAGTTCCCTTTATTACAATATCCATCAATCAAAGTGTTATAAGTCACAGCAGTCGGAACCAACCCATTATCCACCATTTTACCAAAAAGCTCTGATGCCTCCTCAACTCTTCCCTCCTTACACATCCCGCTAATGAGCGAACCATACGAGTACAAATCTGGTTCTATGCCTTTACCTTTCATTACCTTAAAAATCTCACGAGCCCCTTCGAGTCTACCTCTCGAACAATAACCGTGAATTATCGTATTATAGGTGACAACATTAGGCTTAAACCCCAAACCATCCATTAACGCAATTAATTCCTTTGCTTTCTTCAACTTTCCTTCTTTACACAGCACATTAATCATTATATTAAACGTATAAACACTCGAATTAATCCTCAACCTAAACATCTCTGCATACAAAACCCATACCGTCTCAGTGCGACCCAACTTCAAAAACAAACTCAACATATCATTACAAGTCTCAATCTTGGGAAGAATTCCCCTATCCTTCATCATATAGAAACACTGAAATGCCTCATCAGGTCTCTTCAATTCACAACAACCCTTTATCAACAAATCAAAAACAACCGAGCTTTTTACACTCAACCGAAGGCGAGAAAGCGCTAGCTCATCGAAAACATGGCTTGTATTTGATACGCGAATATCAGTAATGATGCGCTTCAAGAGTTGTAAAGCGGGTTTTGGGGATGGAAGACGAGAGACTATGACTATGGCAAGGCAATAGGTTTCGATATCGAGACTCTGTAATTCAATTTGGTCGATGAATTTGAGTACGAGTTCTGGGGTGTTGTGGAGATTGTGAAGGGTGTTTGAGATTAACGTGGGGTTAAGTTTGGACGATATGTGTTTGATTAAATGCCACTGAGAAGATGAGATTGAGTCGTGAATGAATTGTTCGGATATTGGTGTGTTGTTTGTGGCGGAACTTGGAGGGAAAGTTGGGGTTTGTGGTGGGGCCTTTGGGAGAGGAATTGAAGAGAAGAGTGCAGAGGAGTGAGATTGGTTGGTGACGAAGAGGGTGGTGCGCTTGCGATGTTTGGATGTTTGAAGGTACAAAGCTCTGTGCCTGTGAGTTTTCATGTTAGAGAGAGAGAGAGAGAGAACTGAACCAAAGAGTCGACAGGGGGGGCTGAGAGTAGCTTAATGGATACAAATTAATATTAAAATAAAGCAAAGATATGTTTCAGAAGTTTTAACTGATGCAGCACAAATGTAGGATCGACCTTCGGGCGCTGCGAACTCAGATGAAAGCGCGCTAGAAAGGAAGGGCTTGGAGGTGGCCTCTTCGATCTCAACTTGCCGGCAGAGGTCATTGACAGGAACTGATTCTTATATACAACTGTACGCCATTCTCTTCTCTTCTGTTTTCATTTTCCTTCTCTTTCGTTAAGATACCCTGGGATTCGGGGCTGTTTACTTCACGAAAATTGTCAATTTTCGTTTTCTATCAAAATTTTTAAAAAATAATTTTCATTTTCAATTTTCAAAATTTAAAGAATGCATTTATTTTGCAAAAATAAAAATTATTTTCAAAATCTAAAAATAGCGTAAATGTGTTTACTAAAACTATATATTATCTCTATATGTTTTATTATTTTCATTTTTTGGTTTTACAGTTGGTCTACATATTTTTTTTCCATGTTTATAAGCATTGACACGATATAATCCTTGTTTTTAATTTTTGTGAAAATATAAAAAATGTCTTTTTGATGTTTTCACATTTTTTTAAAAACTAAATTCATTTTCTTGAAAATAGTTTTCATTTTTTATAAGTAAACGCATTTTGTAGGCCGTTTTCTGTTTTTATTGAAAATGAAAATGAAAATTGTGAAATTTTTCACAAAGTAAACAGGCCAAATTCCTTGTTTCTAAATTTTCCCCTCAGTCTCTTTTTTTTTTTTTTTTTTTTTTTTTTTTTTTGGGTGGTGAAAAAGAGAGTGCTCTTCAGGGAAGCTTTATATTGTACATAACATTTTATTGGGGGCTTTTGTGGGTAATTTGATATATGCTGACACTTTTAGGGCCTGTTTGGATAGAGAATTGGAAACAACATAAGTTAGATTTAGTGCCCAAAAATGCAAGTCTGGTGTATTTAGACAAAAAGAGAGAAGTATAAAAATATAGAAAATGTGCTTTTATTGTACTTAATGTATGAGCACCTAGAACATATTTCTCATAAGCTTCAGGTTGCTTTTGGTTACTAAAATTTGCAAAGGTTGCTTTTGGTTGCTAAAATTTGCAAATGTCAACTTTGCTTTTATAGCATCAACTTCACTAAAAACAATTCTCTTCAACAAGAGGGGCAGCTTGGCACACCACCAGACTTGACTTGCTATGATGCTATGAATCAACCAAACTTGATCGCTAGTGAGGCATAGGGCTCAATATTCAAACCAAAAAATTTTAGAATGAATTTATGGAGGAAAATGCTTTTTGCGCCAACTAATTGCACCAACTAATATAGCATGCCATATTAATAAGATAAAAATATTTGAAAAAATTCAGATATGCCATGTGTCATATGAGCTTGCCAAGTAAATTGGTGCAAAAACTGTTTAAAAAAATTATTACAATTTTTACAAATACCATTACTCATTTATGGACATCCAATTGCTCGACTATATCCAATGGGTTTATATACCATACAGGGGTTAAGGTAATTGCCCCAAAAAACTAGCATGAATCATACAATCGCTCAGAATCAAGAGCAGTTTTGAGGAGGTACGAGCAGGGACTCGGGGTTCGAATCCCAAAAGGCACCCACCATCACCCTACAAACCACAAAATATAAAATGATTGTATACAATATTTCTTCTCTAGTACTTGGAAGAAGAAGAAGAAACAAAAAAAAAAAAAAAATGGTGCAGTATGATATTCACTGGCTTATTTTTTTTACATTTTAAAACTCTCAAGATTCACAGATAATTTATATATTTTATGATTTGAAATATTTGGATTTTCCACGAGAAGTGATTATATAATGGCCTCAGTTTTACGATAAGACGCATAAGACCTATAAAATAGAAGGCCGGTAGCAAAACAGGAAGACCAAATTCAGATGAAGCCTAATGCCAGTCCAATTACCAATGCCTTTCAATCATTCAGCTTTATCAAGTTTCAAATTACACAGCCAACCGTCAAATCAAAAATGTTCATAAAAATAACAAAATTGTAGATGGTAATTTGCTAATACTGGACAATGTTTACATATAGATGATAAGGTTGGATATTATCAGGAAATTCTCAACAACTTTTGTAACAATGAAAAAAATAGCATCAATGCATCATCATTCAAATAGTGACATACTCCCTTCTAATTGGTCAATCTCTTTTAAAATTCTTCTTTGTTTTAGAAAGATCCTCTTTACCACTTTCCTCCTCAAATCGAGACCCATCTGCAAAATTGAAAGTGTTCCAATGAGATTCACAGTCTACAAACATGAAACTGTTGTATCCACAAAAGTAGATCCATGAGCAATGCATTAATAATTTGAATTTTAATTATTCTCTCTCCTTTCACAAAAAAAAAAAAATCTGATAATTGCACCAGGGACAGTAAATTTATGTGAACTTGAGCTCCACCTTGCCTAAATAAACACAGAATGAAGTCGAAAAGCAATCTATAAATATAGTCATATCATGCTGTATATTCAAACAAGGTTTTTAAATGAAGTTAGATGAGGCTGTGTTTCAAAGACACGGTAATTGAGTTCATACCATATTGTAAAACATCGATTGACAGTTCGTAGCTAAAACCAATGGGACAAAAGATTCTAAAACAATTGCGAAATTAGTTTGGACACACTAAACTGTGCATCGAGGCAGCTATGTGCCAAGGCAAATTGGTAGTTCAAGATCTTAATAGACTGTATCAAAATGAGCCAACATGGTAGTTTTAAGGTCTATCTCGTCTACTGATCAGCAATAGCAAAACCAGTTCCAGAGAAAGAGATGAGTTTTTCAAGAAGCTGATGATAATCCCAATCCATGGCCAATGATTGTTTAATTGAAGGGACTTGGAGGCAATGTGCACAATGCATAATCTCTCCATTAATCAAGACCATAACATAGTCAAATAGTCAAATGAGAAAACCATTCTATTTCAATAAACACAGACCTCTACCAATACTTCTACTGCATTGGGGAAAAAAGAAAACCAGAGGGAACAAAAGGTTCCAGTACCAGCCATTACCTGTTTGAAACAGAAGAAATACTACTCTCTCGAAAAAGTAGCTCTCTAATTTTCCCATATACAGGCATACAACCACCTTTAAGAGAGTACTTTCCATATTATTAGACAACTATATGCATGTTAAGCATTACTTAATGGCGGCAAAAATAGCAAGCAATTTCCCATATTACTCTTCCAAATTACCAAATGCAGCTTTCTTTCTTTTCTTTTCTTTTTTATTTTTTATAAGTAAAAAATTTATTAACTTCCAAAGGAAGATAAACAACCTAAGCAAAGCTTAGAGAGACCAACAAAACCTCAACTCCAGTGTAAAACAGGGCCAACACAGTAAACACAAAGCTACGACAAACATAACCCACCAACCTCCCCAAATGCAGATCAATCCAAACAACTCAAGGTGTCCTCCAAAAATAGAATAATGACTACCCCAATTACAACACAACTCCTTGTTATGAGGGCTATCTTAAATATTAGAGAAAGATGAAGCCTTGAACGTGATGTCTGTCTATAAGCTTGATTGCTTGATGATGGAAGGCATTTCACCATAATAGTATACTCACTTTTGTGCAACCATCATTTCCTCTCTCTCCAAACATGATAAATGCAGTTTTCATGATTCAAGTTCACAAATTTTTGCATAAACAGTAAGCTATTTTACAACAACTAGCAACAGTGAAGCTTCCAACCCATTTTGGTCTTTTGGACTGACCTTTCAGAAGCCTCAGTTTAGCATCATTTGCTCTCATGTCAGCATATAACCTGTTGACATTAAATGCATTTATAAGTGCCTAAAATCAATGTCTGCTGGAAAATTTAATCATACTACTATATAAAAGTAAAAGTATTTTATAATTTTTATCTACATTTTTTTTAATTTACAATTTATAGATGAAATTACACTCATATCCTTATATTCACATTTTATAAAAAATATGGTCACTGCCCTTTCTGGAACCCAAAAGAAATTCAGACACTTTTGTAACCCTCATCAACAGTCGTACCACTTCTTCATCTAATCGTTGTGCCCCTCTACATTAATTACAACACACAACTGACAAAATATATAAATTTTATTCAAAGAAGTTCCAATGCACACGAGATTACTAAAACTCTAAAAGTTCCTATTCAGTAGGGCTTCATGCACCAAGGTAAATTTAGTAAATGATTTCATTTATAAACTTCATCCCACGGAAGTGAGTTATCGAAGTTCTTTGACAAACCGTTTGTAACACGTATGAAAATGGGACTGTTTCTGGTGATTAACGTTTTAATTCAATTAGTTGTTTCATTCTGAAATTGTTCTTTTTTTACAAACTTCTCCTTTTTATTCTTCCCCTATTGTATTCATTTATTTTATATATATATATATATTATGAAAGCATTGTATATATATATTATGAAAGCATTGGGTATGTTTGATTGCACAATCTTTCTATTCCATTTGAATAGGCACTCCTTGAAAGCATTACATCTTTAAAGTTCTTTTATTCCCTTAGAAAATCTTACTGGACTGGATTTGCGAACAAAAAAAGAGTCAGAAATTAAGGTAATGAAAAGTGGTATTACTAAAAAATGTATTCCAAATAAAAGTGTTAGAATATGCATATCTTTTGTCGTTGTATGTTGAACTGGTTAAATTTTTAAAAAATTGGAACAAGTTCAATGAAAATAAAATTCAAATCAATAATAAAAAAACATGGCGTGACATAGGTTTTGGAATGAGTGCGGTAATTTCACCTTTATGTATATATATATATAGTAAAGAAACTAGAATGATTGTGAATACATTCTCAATTCACTTTTTTTTTTGCTTTATGATGAGGGTTTTTTTTTTTTTTTTTTTTCATTTTTTTTTTTTTAAAATATTTTTTGTGTAGTCTAAATAAATAAATAAGGCCAGTTATACAATATTTTGCAATAATATTATGATAAATACACAAGGGGAGTAACACACCTAACCCTGAATGGTCTCTTTACTTTTGATTGTGTTTCCTAAATTAAACAACAACTACTTTCCCATCAAATAAAAAATTTCAGTGGCGCCAAGCATTATAGAATGATAGATGTTTGATAATTTCTCTACTGACCAGCATAAAGAATCTCATTGAGATAACAAATTCTATAACAGTTGTATGTACATCTTTTGTTAACACAAATTGCATAGTATAATCAATAAATAAATACCCAGTTTGGGCAATATGATCAGCCAAGAAAGTTTATAGACATATACAAATATTTAATGAGGTATCCATTAATTAAGATTAATAACCCACGAGCAATGCACATGCAAGTTTACAAGTAACTATTATAATTGTAACACCAAAAGCCCTCATCTAAAGTCAAGGATTCCCATAAAATGTTTGATTAAAGGGCACTTTGCAAAACAGCCAGACATTACAAAACTGAAATCAATCATAAGATTGGCATTGAATTGGATTATTTTTCTTGTTCCATTTTCTAAGGGAAAGAGGTGGGTTATCGACTTATCATTAGCAGGAGCATTAACATATTGCCTCGTTAGTAGATGGGGGAATCCTCCAAAGAAGGAAGACATAACACATTGAATTTATTTATTTGACATTGAATTTATTTATTTGACAACTCCAGCATGTCGAACAATAAGGTAGACTTAAACAGACTTTCCTAGCATGCACAAACGCACAACCATTCACGCACACATGCAAGCACGCATGTTCGGGAATCCCATCGTGTTTATTTACTGTACAGGTCAAGTATTTCCTATGAGGAGGTAGATTTATACTAACGAGCACCCACACAAACACAATTGCCATACAAATTTACTAGATGAACTGGCAAGCTCATTAAGTTATTATATGCTCCCAGCAAAATTACTTACAATATCCTAAAATGAGTCATTCTTAATACTATCAAGATCTGTTTATTATTGTACAAATGCCAAGTGGACTCCAGGAGGCAATATTTTGTAAAAACTACTCACTAGACAGAACGTCCGAGTCTTGACACCAAGCCTTAAATCCTGACATGTGATGTGAACTCAGATAGAGGCACAAGGATCGTGCCGTGATAAGCAGACTGAAACTATTTGAATGGACGACTATAGATAAACAGAACCATTAAATTAATTTTAGCAACTACCCAAGTAAAATGAAAGAAAGAGGTTAGATTATGAGCAAATATTTTTGTAATTTCGCAAATAATGTAGCAACCACAACTCCACAAGCAAATTTTACTAAACAATGTCACAAATAATCATATAATTTCCTAGAGAAGCAAAAATATATTATGATGAACAAATACAGAACCACTAATTATCAAATACATACCAACCAGGCGAACAATACATTTACAACTAAACTCAACCAAGCCTTAATTTCAATCACATGGAGTTGGCTATATAAATCCTTTTTTGCCAGTCAGCTCAACCAAGGGTCATATCCTTAGTTAAATCCCAATAACACATATCCTTTCTCAGCACCTCAAACCACATAAATTTGGTCCTTCTTCTTATACTCAGTGGGCTTTTCACTTGAATCAGGTCGCCCTTCCTTAATTCATTGGTCTTCATTGCACACGATCAAACCACATTCAATGATTTGCTCTCGTCTTGTCCCCATCTGGAATCACTCTACCATCTTCTAAACGTATTCATTTCTTATTCTATCTTTTCTCCTCTCTCTCTCTCTCACACACACACACACAATCAGCAAAATTATATTGGAAAATAGTAACGATAACTTGAATTCTCAAGCAACAGAAAAAACTGTTGCTTTGACAGCTCAAGATTCTTCTTCGTTTACTCCAATATTACTAACGACGATAAACACACCAAGTCATAAAAACATGTGTATATATACGTGTATATGAATAATCAGCAAAATTATAATAAGACTAATATATGTGTGCGTGTGTGTGTGTAACGATAATCAGAGAATTTGTAATATGAATAAATTAATAAAATGAACCTGAATTCTCAAGCGACGGCGATGGTCTGTTGCTTCGACGGCTCGATATTCTTCTTCGTCTTCTGATCGGACTCTCCGATAAAGTCTTCGATATTGTATACGACGGTGATGTATAGAGAGCAGCTAGGGCACCGAGCGATCTCTTCGCCGAGTCTGAGATCATCTTTAGTGATCTGAAACAGGTCACCGCAGGGACACGGATACGTGTAAGCCTGAAACTCCTCGTTCCACTCCATGTCTTCAATCTCCACATCGTCGTACGACATCGTTTCTCTCCTTCGACTGGAACCTGCTGTGTCTCCTTTTTCTTCTTCTTTTCGCGAATTGGAGATTGAGTTGAGGGTGAGTTCAAAGGAGACTTATGTCGGTTTCGATGAGAAGATGGGCAGAGCGAGAGAAAGACAGAAAGAGGCGGTTAGGGTTTTTCCTTTTAAATGAGGACGACGTCGGTTGTGCTGTGTGCGGATCGTTACTCATGTGCTGTTGGGTTCAGCCGGGCATGTCGAGACTCGAGACGATTCAAACGGCCTTACCCGTATCTCGGCCCAAACGCTATAAGATTTTCAGTATATTTTTTTAAAAATCCTATATAAGATTTTCATTTTTTTCCCCAAACCCAACACAATAAGGTCAAGATGAGTTAGAGTTGGGTTCCAATTATTCAGGCTAAATTGCTGTCCTTATTAACAACTAAATGTAGTAATGTACAACTAATTATCTTTTATTTTTAATTACAATAATATACAAATTTCTTTGGTTGTTATTACAATTTCTAGATTTAAGGCTCCCTACTCTGTGAGTAGTGAGTTCTATTTATACTTTTTTTATTCATTTTTTCTTTTTTACTCCAAAGCCCACCCAACCAATGTTCTCAAGTCCGGACCAGTTCGACCAGTTCAACCAGTTGAACCAAGAACCGATCCCATCTCCGGTTGGTTTAACCCACAAAAATCCATTCAATTGAAAAACCGTTCAACTCGATCAACCCGACGGATGAACCGGTCAACCCATTTTTTATTTTTTTTTAGATGCTAAAATGACTAAAATAGCTCCAATTTTTTTAAAATCTCTTAAAGCCAAGAAGGCTAAAAATACAAATTAGCCTAAAAAAATCTCAAATAGCAAAAAGAAACCCAAGCACCTAATTTAATAATACAATATTCTTATCTTGCATTTTAAAATATATATATAATAAAGATTGATCAATAATAATTTTCAATTTTGATGACTGCACATAAATTCAAATATCTGAATTGATTGTACAAACATTTAAAAAAAATTATATTTTGAATCATTTACAGTTTTTATTCTCATAAATAATATATTTATGACGTCACGGTTCAACCCGGTTGAACCAGTTGACCCTTAACCAGGTAATTTTTTCAGTTCGATGAACGGTCCGGATTTTAAAACAATGCACCCAACTTTTCTCCTTCCAGTGAAGTCGTCTTTACAATATATTGACAAATTAAAAATGCCCTTTAATAATCCCAAACTCTCTATTCTTTTTTTTTTTGGTTAGTTTAACTGAGAATCAAGCCTCCACTCTTCCAAAATACATCAACGGCGGCAAGCTTCTGCGTTCTCTCTTCTCTATCCATGGCAGCAAGCTCTCACCGTTTTTTTCTTTTTCATCAATGGCGACAGGCTCCTCTCTCTAGCAAGCTTTGTCAATGTTGGTTCAGCAAGCTCCATTAATGGTGGTCTCGTACCAAAAAGAGATAGTAGCAATAATAAGCATATTTGTTATGTATGGATCTTGGATAAGGTTCAGATCTGTTGTATATGAATCTTAAAAGAATATGGAGAAAATGAAGAGTGTGGGATATGTGTCTTTTTTAATTTGGTTTTGTCGTCATACTCTATTTCAATCTTGTCTTTTTTATTTTCGTAACCTTTGGTTGAGTTTAATATTTTAAAAGTCCCAAAATTTCTAATAATTAGTATTTTACTTAACCACAACAATTATTAAGTGAAGTCTTTAGATTTATTTAATAATTTTAACATTTTTTCAATAGTTTTAAGTGATTTATAATTGTTCTCACAATAATTATTGTAGCTTAATTGCTGCATCAAAAAATTTGAATGGCTTGTTGAGATTTTTCACAGTGAAATTTGAAATCATTCTACATTTACCACTAATGGCTATGTTATTCACGAATATACATTCATATTAAAAATTGTTAAATTTAATTTATTTATTTTTTTATGATGTAACAATTACACTACAATAATTATTGTAATTTAGTTTTTAAAAATGTTTAAATAACTATTTGATTTATAATTGTGTCCCTAAAAACACTAACAATTTATAAACAAAAGTGGGACTAATAATTTGGCTAAATAGGTCCTAAAACCAATACACAAACTAGACAAAGCAGCTAGACTCTGTTAGCCCTAATTAGAAAATTTATTTATTTTTGGTATGTGTTAAAAGTTGAAATTTAGACCTAGTGTGTTTCCCCTTTTTTGTTCAAACAATAAATATAAATTCTTTACCAAATCTCTTATAATATTAACAAATGAATATTGATGTATTTTATATGCTTAAAATCGATAATTATTATCTGAAAGTTTGGATATATACATTTAATTATTCAAACGACAGTTATTATTCATCTTTTGACACATGATTTGCAAATCAAACATGAGAAATAATTTTGAGAAATTAACCGTTAGATTAAATGTCGAGCTTATTCATATTATAAATGCCAAAAATCACATTGATCCAAACGTTTGTTTTTGAAAATACCAACTTTGAAAATACGTGGTAATTTTTATAATTTTTCACAATTTATTATAAATCTCAAAATTATGGTTATTTTTTAAAAAAAATTTATTGAATTAATATAATTTTTAGCATGAATAATGTATATAAGCTGAACATACATTCCAAAGATTGATTTTAACTTATTTTTTTGGTAAAAAAATAAAAAGAAGAAAATCATATACGCAATTGTTTACAACTATGCAAATAGCTTGCAATAAAAGAAAAAAATAATTGTAGAATGAAACTCTCTGTCTTCTTCCTTCAATTCTCTACACAGATGAAGCACACATACAAATGTGGTTGTTTCAGAAACAGGGACGCTAGACAAAGAGTGAGAGATGCGAAGCCATAGCCATCATGATGCAAGGACTCCATCATCAACAACAGCATCTAGCAGCTCTTCTCTCTGCTGCTCTCCCCAAAGACGATTCCACTTCTTCCTCCGCTTCCGAAGAAGACGACTCAGCTCGACTCGCCGCCATTACTTCACTCCACCGCGCGATTCTCTACCCTCCCAACTCGCTCCTCGTTGCTCATTCCGCCACTTTCCTCTCCCAGGGTTTCTCTCAACTTCTCTCTGACAAGTAAACAACTCTCCCCACCCCTCCTCTCTCTCTCTCTATATATGTGTGTGTGTGTGTGTGTGTGTGTTTATACATATATATACACACGCGCGTATATGCACAAAATTGAACTCGTTTCTCATATTACTCATTGACCAAATTGAATTGAAGAGTCCTAAATTTCACCAAGAATGATGAGTTTATCAGTAGTACTACAGAAATGAATTTGAGTGTAGTTACATGATTAGAACTCTCTCTCTCTCTCTCTCTAATTTGTATTTATTTGTTAATCATTTATTTATTTGTGTGATACTTATTTGATCCTAAATTTTTTTCCTGACTTTCACTTTTTGATTACAAATTACAGGTGTCGATTTGATTTTTTTTTTTTTTTCATTACATTAAAGGCTTTTGTTTCTGATCAATTTTGCTATTCGCCAACTTTGATTAAATTTAACCCGCCAGGTAGCTTAGGTAGTCAAACTCCTAATAAATTAGAGATTCTGAGATCAAACGTTGGCACCCTGATTATTGAATAGATGAGGTTTGCTGGTGATCTCGCCAATCTCTAAAGATTAGTTTGATCCCAACCTCAGCGGGAGTAGGCCTAAGTCACCCTATTTTATCAACCAAAAAAAAAAAAAACACTTTGATTAAATTTATATATGTTGTGAAATTGTGGGTCAGGTCTTACTCTGTGCGGCGGTCAGCGGCCACAATATATGGGGCTCTGTGTTCAGTTGTGTGTTCAATCCCGACAAATGGAAGGCAAAACAATGTTATACTTGGCAGTTTGGTTGATCGTTTCATTAGTTGGGCGTTGCCTTTGCTTAGCAATGTTAGTGCCGGAGATGGAACGACAGAATTGGCATTGGAAGGCCTCCGTGAGTTTCTTAATGTTGGAGATGTTGGGGGAATCGAGAGATATGCTTTGCCAATTCTCAAAGCGTGCCAAGAACTTCTCGAGGACGAGAGAACCTCCTTAAGTTTATTACTTCAGCTTCTGGGTGTTTTGACTTTAATCTCGTTGAAGTTCTCTAGATGCTTTCAACCTCACTTTGTTGACATTGTTGATCTGCTTCTTGGGTGGGCACTGGTTCCGGACCTTGCTGAATCAGATAGACGTGTGATTATGGATAGTTTCTTGCAGTTTCAGAAACACTGGGTGAGTAATTTGCAGTTCTCTCTCGGATTGCTGTCGAAGTTTTTGGGCGACATGGATGTATTACTCCAGGATGGAGGTCCTGGAACCCTGCAGCAATTTCGAAGGTTGCTTGCGTTGCTGTCTTGTTTTTTAACAGTTTTGCAGTCCACAGCTTCTGGAATGCTAGAAATGAATTTACTTGAACAAATAAGAGAACCCCTTAGCAAAATGCTTCCTCGATTATTGGGATGCTTATCGATGGTTGGTAGGAAATTTGGGTGGTCAAAATGGACTGGAGATCTGTGGAGGTGCTTGACTCTCTTGGCAGAAATTCTATGTGAAAGGTTTTCCACCTTATATCCACTTGCGGTTGATATCTTATTTCAAAGCTTGGTAAGTGAGAATATCACCCAACCTGTAGGAGCTGGGAAGATTACATCCTTTCAGGTTCACGGGGTCTTAAAAACAAATCTTCAGTTGTTGTCTTTACAAAAGGTTGGCCTCCACCCATCATCTGTACAGAAAATATTGCAATTTGATGCACCTATATCTCATATGCGTTTGCATCCTAATCACTTAGTGACGGGAAGTGCGGCTGCCACTTACATTTTCCTGCTTCAACATGGGAATAATGAAGTTGTTGAGCAGGCACTGACTTCTTTGTTTGAAGAGCTGCAGTTGTTGAAGGGCATGTTTGGGAAAACTTTGGATAGTGGGGATGAGGTCCATAGCATTGTAGATCCTAAATCCTATTCAAAACTTGAGTTGTGTGCATTGATTAAATTTGATTTGAAAGTTTTATTAAGCTGTGTTTACTTAGGTGGGGGTAGCAGTTTGAATGGGCAAACAGATGACACTGCTCTCTATCTTAAGAGGTCAGAGAAAATGATATCTTTCATTATTGAGAAACTGAATCCTTTTGACTTACCTATTCAGGACTGTGTAGAGTTGCAAGTAAATGTTATCAAGACATTGGACAGGCTAACTGCTGTTGAATTCTTGAGAAGCTGCTCCATAACAAAACAGATTGGTGAGAAAAGTTCCATGGATATTGTGGCTATAAGACCCCCGAATGGGAACAATTTTATGGATGGAGATTCAGTTACCATTATTGAGCATTTGAAGAAGTATAGTATGCTCCTTGTCAAAGCTCTTTACATTTCATCTCCTCTTGCGGTTAAATTAGAAGCCCTAGAATGGATCTGTAGATTCTGTGAGGGTGTTATTACTGTTTACGAGAATTCTAATGCAACCGTATATATTTGTGAAGCATATGGATATGTTGGTATTGTTGGGAATTTGGTTTCTTCAGTTTTGGATGCTGCATCCGACAGGGAACCAAAGGTGAGATCTCATGTTGCAATTGTTTTGGAGCTACTTTTTCAAGCAAGACTTATTCATCCCATACACTTCTATCCCATATCTGAAGTGGTCCTTGAAAGACTTGGTGATCCAGATATTGATATAAAGAATGCATTTGTGAGGCTTCTTTCCCATGTCTTGCCTACTACAATGTACGCATGTGGTTTATTTGACTGTGGAACAGTTATTACATGCAGGCCAAGTGTTCTTAGGTTAGGCAATAGATCTAACTTGCACTGGAAGCAAGCATTTGCCCTGAATCAACTGCGTCAGCAAATTCACTCACAGCAACTGGTTACCATTTTGAGTTACATTTCACAAAGATGGAAGGTGCCTCTTTCTTCTTGGATCCAACGGCTCATTCATAGCTGTCGAAGTTCAACGGACTTTGTTTCGAGTCAGCTAGAGGAAAGAGGAGACTTTGGTGCCACTGGTCTATGGTTGGACATGAAAATGGAGGAAGATATTCTTGAACGAGTTTGCTCAGTAAACAATCTGGCTGGTGTATGGTGGGCTATTCATGAAGCTGCTAGATATTGTATTGCTATGCGCCTTCGAACCAACCTTGGTGGGCCCACCCAAACCTTTGCAGCATTGGAGCGAATGCTTTTGGACATTGCACACATGCTGCAGCTTGATACTGAGCAGAATGATGGAAACTTAAATATTATAGGTTCTTCTTGTGCTCACTTGCTACCAATGAGATTATTGATTGATTTTGTTGAGGCGCTGAAGAAAAATGTGTATAATGCGTATGATGGATCTGCTGTTTTACCATTTGCTACTCGTCCAAGTTCCTTGTTCTTTCGGGCAAATAAGAAAGTCTGTGAGGAGTGGTTTTCTCGCATATGTGAGCCGATGATGAATGCTGGGTTGGCACTACAATGTCATGATGCTACAATTCATTATTGTACTTTGCGTTTGCAGGAACTCAGAAATCTCGTGGCTTCAGCTTTGAAGGACAAGTCTCGGGCACATGTAGCTGAGAACCCCCATAATATCAGGGTTAGATTTGCTGGAGACATCTTGAAGGTCTTACGGCACATGGTGTTGGCTCTGTGTAAGAGTCATGAACCGCAGGCTTTGATTGGCCTTCAAAAGTGGGTTTCAGTTACATTTTCTTCCTTGCTTGTAGAGGAAAACCAGAGTCTGAGTCACAGTGGGATCTCTGGGCCTTTTTCATGGATAACTGGGCTTGTATATCAGGCAGAAGGCCAATATGAGAAGGCTGCTGCTCACTTTATTCACTTGCTACAGACTGAGGAGTCGCTCAGTTCTATGGGTTCTGATGGTGTGCAGTTTGCTATTGCACGTATCATTGAGAGTTATACTGCAGTGTCTGATTGGAAGTCTCTAGAATCCTGGCTATCTGAGTTGCAAACGCTTCGTGCTAAGCATGCTGGGAAGAGTTATTCTGGTGCTCTAACTACGGCTGGCAATGAAATAAATGCAATTCATGCCTTGGCCCGCTTTGATGAGGGTGATTTCCATTCAGCATGGGCATACCTTGATTTGACACCTAAAAGTAGCAGTGAACTCACACTTGATCCCAAATTGGCCCTTCAAAGGAGTGAGCAGATGCTATTGCAAGCAATGCTTTTTCAAACTGAGGGGAAAGTAGACAAGGTGTCTCATGAAATACAGAAGGCCAAGTCAATGCTGGAGGAAACATTGTCTGTTTTGCCACTGGATGGGCTAACAGAGGCAGCAGCACATGCTGCCCAATTGCACTGCATCTTTACATTTGAAGAAGTTAACAGGCTTAAAGGCAGCCAAGAGAACTCAAAACCACTTCAGTCAATATTAAGTTCATACATCCAAGCAATGCGGTCTCACATTAATAGGGTTCATCAAGACTGTAACCCATGGTTAAAAGTTCTCCGGGTTTATCGGACCATTCTCCCAAGTTCTTCAGTTACTCTAAAGCTCTCAATGAACTTGTTGAGGTTAGCCCGTAAACAAAAAAACCTAGTTTTGGCAAACCATCTAAACAGTTATCTCAGAGATCATGTATTGAGTTTCTCTGAAGAAAACTACCGTGATTTCCTAATCTCGAATTTGCAGTATGAGGGCATCCTGCTGATGCATGCTGAAAACAAGCTTGAAGATGCTTTAACAAATCTATGGTCATTTGTGCGTCCTTGCATGGTTTCTTCAACAAGTGTAGTTCCTGATGCTGATGATAATATTTTGAAGGCCAAGGCATGCTTAAAACTTTCAGATTGGTTGAGACAAAACTTTTCAGATATTAGTTTGGAAAATATTGTTCTCAAGATGCTAGCAGATTTTGACATGAATGATATTTCTCCTCTTGGCGGAGCTGGACCTTCCTTCAGTGATGAGAACATGTGCTCTAAACCAAGCACGGGTCTCATTATTGAGGAAATTGTTGGTACAGTTACAAAATTGTCTTCTCGTCTCTGCCCGACTATGGGCAAGTCATGGGTTTCTTATGCCTCTTGGTGCTATAATCAGGCCAGGGACTCTCTTTCGACCCCACTTGGGACTGTACTTCACTCATGCTCTTTTTCTTCTGTTCTTGTTCCAGAAATTCTACCTGAGAGATTTAAATTAACTGAAGAAGAGAAGTTGACAGTGGAATCCGTGATTTTGCAGCTTTTTCAGAAAAAGAGTGAAGCAAAAGATTTGGATTTTGAAGGGGGAGAGTTGAACTTTTGGCTTGAATCTGCAGAACATTTGAGAAATGAGAATTTTGTGAGGGCTTTGGTGCAGCAAGCAGTCAATATAATTGAAGCTGCAGCTGGGGCACCTGGTGCAGAAAATTCAAGTGGGGAATGCCTTTCTTCTACACTAGCTTCTCAGTTTCAGATATGCTTCCATCGTGCAAATGTTGGCCTTGAAGAAGCTGCCATATTATCTTCAGTTAATGATTTAGTTGATATTTGGTGGTCTTTGAGAAGGAGGAGGGTGTCTCTATTTGGGCATGCAGCTCATGGTTTTATACAATATCTTTCATATTCATCTGCGAAACTTTGTGATGACCAGTTAGCTGGTTCGGATTGTGAGTCTTTCAAACAAAAGACTGGAAGTTACACCTTGAGGGCTACATTATATGTTCTGCACATTCTTCTCAACTACGGCGTGGAGTTAAAAGATACACTCGAACCTGCTCTTTCGATAGTTCCTTTGTTTCCGTGGCAGGTGGGATACTGTTTCTTAGAATTCTTTGTTAATAAAAAAATTAATATGATAACATTCTGATTTCCATCTTCTTTTGTAGGAAATAACACCCCAACTATTTGCTCGATTGAGTTCTCATCCTGAGCAAGTGGTCCGGAAGCAATTGGAAGGCTTATTGATGATGTTGGCAAAGCAATCTCCATGGTCTATAGTGTACCCAGCACTAGTTGATGCAAATGCTTATGAAGAAGGGCCTTCAGAGGAGCTTCAGCACATACTTGGTTGTTTGGTAATGGAAATTCTTTCATGTATTTATTTGACATTGTTGTGTTTGTGTTCTGGCATTTCTGTTCCCATCATCTGGGAGTGGTCTTGAAATTGTTTCAGATTTTGCTTTATTTGCCCTTTTCAATATATTACAGTATGCCATCTCTTTTAATTTTAAACTTCTTTGATTTATTTGTTGCATTGGTAGCATGCCTTTTATATATCACGGAAGTTCTGATATAGTTTTTTCATTTCTTGTCATTAGGATAGAATATGGAACATAAAATTGTTTCAAAATTTAAGTTATTTATACTTTTCAATGTCTTTTATGACCTCTCCAGTTATTTAGACTATTTTTCTTGATAGATGAACAAAATCACTAAAATGTGCCAAAGGGGCTTTTTTAGCAAGTACATGGGCAGTCCAAGGAGAAAGCATTTGAATATTATGGAGGGTTCTAGTATTGAAAGGGACCAAGGGTGCGTTTAGTTGGATTAAGGCTTTGCTGAGTTGAGGTGTTTAGTTTGATTTGAAATGAGGTTTCAATAGATGGGATTGAAAATTTTACTATTCAGGTGAGTATATCAAGTGAACTGATGGGGGTGTTATAGGAGGTGGTCATAAAGGCTACCTCCTATAATACGGTGGTGGAAGCACAGTGGTGGTTGTAGTGGATGGTGAAAGTGCTGGTGATAGTCACTATGCCATGGCAGAGTCGGCTGCGGCAACAGCTTCACCAATGATGATGACAAGGGTTTGATTATCCTGTTCCTCACAGGTGAGGATTTTGATGCATGCCTTCCCCCTAAAGATTTGGGCCCTCCAAATCCTTCAGTCAAATTTTTGTTTGATTTTTTAATTCCATTCCATATAAACCCAAATAGGGGTGTTAAATGCTTCTTCTTTTTTTAAATAAGGGTGTTAAAGAAAAGGAGTTCTGAGATCAACCCCTGAATTCCTCTTCCCAATACCTCGTTCAAATGTCCTAAGGCGCTACCTTTGATTAACGGGAAAAGTAAACTAATAAAAAACCACTTTCCCTCACTTTTGTGTGTTTTGTTGTTGCAAGATAGTGTGGAGACCACAAATAATTATTTTCCTGCAAGATGTTATTCACTTCTAATTTTATTTTTTATTTTTATATTATTATTTATTTATTTTTTATGAAAGCATTATGGAAAAGGTGAGGGTCCATTTTCTTGCAAATATTTCTTGTAAACCAAATACCTATCAACATTCCTTTACCTTACTTCACTTTCCTGCATCATTTTAATTACAACCAAATGCAGCCTTAGGGAAAGTTGGATCTCAGTCTTATGTCTGATAGGCAAGAATCAGGCATCATTATGGAATGTCAAAGCAGACTACATAGTGGACATAGAAAAAGGAGATCCATTATGGGGTTTTATTCATATTGGCAGGTGGGCCTTGTAGTTGGAAGTCTATGTTTCAATTCACAGTTGTATTATTTACTTGAGGCAGAGATGCAGAGTACATGGCAGCTATAGCGGCAGCTTTGGAGACTTTGTGGACAACAGGCTGGTTAAAGAATTAGCATTGAAATAGGAAAAGACAGTGTTGTATTGTGACAGTCAAAGTGACATTCACTTTGATTTTATGCTAGGAGTAAGCACATTAATGTAAGGGTCATTGGATAGGATGGCTGTTGGCAGATAGCAAGATAGAGCTGATCTTTTACCAATTACAAGGAAGCATTACAGTTGACAAGTTAAAACATTGATTAGATTTATTCCTCTTTCCAGGAATTGAAGAGGATGGAGTTGTTCCTAAGGATTTAGGGGGATACACCTCACATGGAGGTGCAGAAGTATGACAGCTTGACAATGCAGATAGTTTGGTTGTAGGACATGGCGTATCTTCAGGGTGGCTTCTAATGCAAGCCAAGGTGGAGATTATTGCACTTTTGGAGTTCCTCCAAGAATATTTTGGTAATCTATTTTGTATGTATTTATCTTGAATTCTAAACCAGAGGATTAGCTTCTTATCCAGTGAGTGAAGTTTATTCTCGTTAAAGATTAGGGATTGGTGTGGCTTTAGCCATAATATGAAAAGGAGAGGAGAAAGCTAGTGAAACGAAAACGGTTGAGGAGAAAAGAGATTCAAAAGATCTGGGCAAGGAAGAAGCTTCTATTGTATTCATATCTTTCTTCATCTACTAGATCAATCTTTAAAGATCCCCACCTGTATACATTGGCTATAATGCTGAATAACATAAGTCATCATCTTGCAGAGTGTTTTTGTTACTTTCTTTTCTTCGTTGATTTCTTTTATTGCTTTTTTGCTTCAGTTTGTGATATTTTTTATTCATTTCCTTTTTGATTTCTTCTTGTCCTTGTAATCTTTCGCTGGGTGCTCCAAGACATATTCTTTAGGATGGAAATAACACCACTTTGCTGTCTGTGAATCAGCCATAACTTCACTAGTTGACATCCCAATCACTCAATCTTGTGGTTTATTGGTTAGTCTTTGATTGAGCTATTAGATGACACCAGAATTGAAGCTATTGAACACTTTTTGGCATGGAAAGATCTGATTAAGAAAATGACAGTATTTTGTTCTGCATGTCGCCATTTTTTTATCATCATTCCTCGTGCGATTGATTGAATTTTATCAAGGAAAGGGAAACTGGGGTATGAGTAGTCTCCAATACAAAAGACATAAATAAAAGCTATAAAATCAAAGCATCCATAATACATTCTTTTCCTCCTGAGTTCTGACTCTCCCAAGGCATGGAGTTTGCAAAAGCCCATTGGATCAAGTACATTTAAATTTTTTAATGCAAATATTAAAGTCTGCATGATACTAAATGAAAAGATGGTAATGTCTCCT
>JAESVK010001359.1:1333214-1351082 GCA_017140935.1 Hamamelis virginiana | reverse complement strand
AAAGGGTAAGGAAGGAAAAATTATTTCCTCTCTGAGCCAAGTGCATAGAGCTCCTATTATTCTAAAGTGTATCTCAAGGTTTATTTGGTCTTCCATAAGATAATCCACATAAGGGTGAAGGATTTTGAAAAGGAACAAGCCAATAAAAGGCCATTCTGCTCTGGAATCCACCATTCCCTATCTACAGCCTTCCCCCCATTCCTTATCATAATAGATCAGTGCAATCTTGGATCTACTTGTCATCAAATCCACTTTTGAGGACGAGAATCCGGGAAGGAGACCCAACACCACTTGAGAAATGGTGATAAAGCAAAGAAATTTTTTTCTGGCTGCCAAAGAGAAGAGGGAAGGGAAGATGTTTTGAGGGGAGCACATCCACACTACCTATCTAACCAACATTCTAACTCTTATGCCACTGTATTTGTGATCCCATGCATGACTACTACAGATTTTCCAATTTTATGAGAAATCACCTGCATCACCGATCCCTTTCAATTTCTCCATAGTCATTCTATTTGACGTGCTTCGTATTATCATATGTAAACCTTAAAAGTGTATGGACCAAAACCATCACAGGTAATATTGGCAACACGAAAAATAATGTCCAATGAGGGTTTCAATATATTGTTAGTAAAATTAGCAATTGAAAAGGCAGGCTTCCATGGGAGATGCATATCTTGATCATTGTGACTTCTATTAATTGAAACTATAATCATTGTGACTTGATTGTGTCTTGCTTTCATAAGGTTTGGTGTATAGATTTTTTTATCCACATGCTGCTCAATTACCCTAAATCTTGTTAATTGAAATAACTTGCTTGGTCCAAGTGGAATAAAAACGAGTACCTTGTTACATGCAGAGTAAGCTTTACCCAAGATTAATTCAGGATGTTCAGCTCGTGATAAATGAGCTAGGAAATGTAACTGTTCTTTGGGAGGAACTATGGCTCAGCACACTTCAAGATCTTCACACAGGTACTCTACTTAGTTGAAAAAGGCTTTTGTTGCTCTTGGTACCACTTTCATGATTTGGTGATGTATAGGATGAAATGTTTTCTTATATGCTGTTTTTTTTATAAACAATTTTATCCTGTATACTTCTAACATGCCAACAAACAATCTGGTACAAGGGTGTTGGATTAAAAAATTGTGTACAACAGGTATGCTTGTTGGTGTGTCCAACTTGACACAATTTTCTAAAGTAGGAGTGTCTTTGTTGCATGGTATATACTTATATTACAATCAGAAATTATTACGGAGTCCCCACTTAAGTTTTAAGCATATGTGATTTTTGGTTTTTAAATATTATCCATACTTTTTGCTACTTCTTATTTTCTTTGAACTCACAGCGTATGTGGCTATCTGACTGAAACATTCTTCAGATGTGATGAGGCGCATAAATTTGCTGAGAGAGGAAGCTGCACGGATTGCAGAAAACGTCACTCTTAGTCAGAGTGAGAAGAACAAGATAAATGCTGCAAAATATTCAGCCATGATGGCTCCCATTGTTGTGGCCTTGGAACGTCGTCTAGCTTCAACTTCGCGGAACCCTGAAACACCTCATGAGATATGGTTCTATGAAACATATAGAGAACAACTCAAATCGGCCATCTTAACCTTCAAGACTCCTCCGACATCTGCTGCGGCCCTTGGGGATGTGTGGCGACCGTTTGATAATATTGCTACATCCTTAGCAGCTTATCAGAGGAAGTCATCAATTTCTTTGGGAGAAGTTGCTCCACAACTGGCTCTGCTATCATTTTCTGATGTTCCAATGCCTGGTCTTGAGAAGCAAATTACAGTATCTGAGTCTGATGGAAGCCTCAATACTAGTCTTTCAGGAATTGTCACCATTGCTTCTTTTTCTGATCAAGTGACTATTTTATCAACCAAGACTAAACCAAAGAAACTTGTTATACTTGGCTCAGATGGTCAAAAGTATACGTATCTCTTAAAAGGGCGAGAAGATCTGCGTCTTGATGCCAGAATCATGCAGCTTTTGCAAGCTATAAATGGTTTTCTTCATTCATCTCCGGCAACTTGTAGTCATTCCCTTGGCATCCGTTATTATTCTGTGACACCAATCAGCGGTCGGGCTGGTCTTATTCAGTGGGTCGACAATGTAATAAGTATATACAGCATCTTTAAGTCTTGGCAGAACCGTGCTCAGTTAGCACAGCTCTCAGCAATTGGTGCTGGCAATACGAAAAATTCAGTTCCTCCACTTGTTCCCCGGCCAAGTGATATGTTTTATGGAAAAATCATACCAGCACTCAAAGAGAAAGGCATAAGGAGAGTTATTTCACGAAGAGACTGGCCTCACGAAGTCAAGCGAAAAGTTCTCCTAGATCTTATGAAGGAGGTTCCTAGACAGCTTCTTCATCAAGAACTTTGGTGTGCTAGTGAAGGATTCAGGGCCTTCAGCTCAAAATTGAAGAGGTACTTTATCATTAACTAGAAATAGTGCTTCAATTTTTCCTCTGTTCCAAGCTCCAATTAATTTATATAAGTATGTTAAATGATGCATTTATATAATAGTGAAGTGTCGTCTGGTGTACATGATAGACTTTGTAGTTGTCTGTACTATGTGATAGGATACACATAATATTATATGTCTTACAAGAACAATGATGTGCATCATCGGTATGTATTGGACATTGACTTATCTTATGGTATGAGATTTGATACATATAATATACTTAAGGTATTATACATAAGGAAAAAAGTAAAATTTGATTGCTATTTTTGGAGTGATCCCTAGCATCAAAGAAATCACAATTTATAGCCCACTCACCACCACTTATTTTAAGGGAAAATTATCCAAAAGTCCCCAAGTTTGGAGCTATATACCACGAAGTCCAATTTTATACCATGAGGTCCTTCATATTTTCAAATTCTTTATTTATTATGTTAAAAAATTCTTGGACTTAGTGGTATAAAATGCTCATGTGAGGGACTTATGAGTATGTAGCCCTTATTTTAATGGAGCATAACATCATTTGTGAGGTTGGACCTATAAATGAAATTATGCTTTTCTAAACTTTGAGACGATAGTTGGTCTATGATGGTTATGATGACCATGTATTTGAGATACTTGGTTTTTCCTTGTTCCTGTCAGTAATCAAGAAAATTTAAATTTAAAAAACCCTATTTGTAAAGAACTATCATACCATTGTCTTAATTGTTTAAAATAAAAAGAAAGCATTTGGAGTCTCTCTTTGGCCCCCTCTCCCCAAAAAAGGAAACTTTTCTCTATGGTGCTTGGAATCTGATGCAAATTATTTATGCTCTCCAACCTCTCTTTTATTTAAAGGGAGTCTACTCATTTTATATTGTTTGAATTTTTAAAGTAGCATGGAGAATTTGCCATTGAAGGTAAAAAGTTGGAAATGGAAACCTAAATGATGTACATGCACATCACACATAGTCTAGCCATAAAACTTCTACAAATTTTACAACTTTATGAGATAATAAAGTTTTGTCTACACCTTATTAATTAACGCAATGGATTTTCATATTTGGAAAATACATTTTATCTAAATCCTAATTTTTAGTGCTAGATGTGAAATAATGAATGCTTGATTGGAAGCAAGGTGTGAAGAAAGTGAGAACCTCCATTTAATAAGGCCAAAAAAGACAAAAATAGCCTTGTGACCATGATAAATAAGCATGTAATTATCATGAAGTTTTGAGTTAATATATTACTAAAGTATTTAACCATTCGATGGTTTTGTTGTATGCAATGTTAGTGCACTTCTTGTGACATTTACCATTTTGAACAATGTGTGCACTCTTGTATACATGAGTGCATAAATGGTGATGTACTTGAATTTTGCTGTTGGATTTAACATGCGGAACCCGAGTAGTTTGAGTATGAGCAGGAGTTTATCATTTAGTTTTGCTGTAATGTTCTTGTTTTTGGTAGTTTCCAGGGCTTTAGGAAAAGAATTAAGAGTTGATGGTTTCTCTGTGTTTTTAGGGTTTTATTAAGCTTATGAAGCAGCCTTATTGTGGAAAACTGAGAAGAGGCCTCAGACTAATACAATTATATTTGGAATAGCGTTGCTCTTTCTCTGTCTCACCTCTTCCCTTTATTTCTCTTTCCTTCTTCTCTTCGTCTTCCTCTCTCCCTCTCTCCTTTCTAAATTTTCTGAGCTGCTACTCTGTTCTTCTTATTCTTTTATCTCTCTACCTTGTATTCCTCTGTTATCTTCTCTTCTCTCTCTCCCCCCCCAAAAAAAATCTTTACTTATCTTTTAAAAATTTCTCTCTTCCATCTATCTTGGCTTCTCTAATATTATCTAAAAAATATCTTATTTTGAAGAACCCTAGTAGAAGTTACATCAAATGGTCCAAGTATAGATGGTTACGTGAAGTCACCATAATAATTTACAACGTATTTGAAATTCTATACTTGTGGAGTAATGAAGAGTAAATATGTAAAAAGATAAGTGCATGAGGTTTTGGAAAAGCTTGTTAAACCTGTAATTACTCACTACCTTTTTTGTTCGAAATAGTCAACTATACATGGCCATTTAAAATATAGACACCATCACTCTCTCTCTCTCTCTCACACACACACACACACACACACACACACACACACAAAATGGAATAACAAAATTAGATTTGAAAGTGCCTGATGGAGTGGGCTGCACTTTCACTTTCCTTATGCCACCCAGCTAGTATTCTTTTACTGAAGACCTGGTTTAATAGATTAAGTGCTGGAACAGGATTAGTATTACAAAATTGGCAGTTAGGGTAAGGCACCATTAACTATTTAATACTTCTATTACAATGATGCCGATGCTGTATTTTCTTGGTGGCATAGTGCAGATTTGACTGCTGACATGATGTTATTACTGTATAATTGAGCAACTTGAAATCCTTTTGTTTCTTAAACCAAGTGTATGCTAAATTTTTGATAGTTAAAACTATATATATAATTTTTTGTTTTCTGCACTTCTAGGTATTCTGGAAGCGTTGCAGCAATGAGTATGGTAGGCCACATTCTGGGGCTGGGGGATAGACATTTGGATAATATTCTTATGGATTTCTTTAGTGGCGATATTGTACATATTGACTACAATGTGTGCTTTGATAAAGGGCAAAGACTAAAGATTCCGGAGATTGTTCCCTTCCGTCTTACCCAAATGATTGAAGCAGCTTTAGGGTTGACTGGAATAGAAGGTACCTTCAGAGCAAACTGTGAAGCAGTTCTTGGTGTTCTGAGGAAGAACAAAGACATACTTTTGATGTTATTAGAGGTATTCATTTGGGATCCACTTGTAGAATGGACACGGGGAGATTTTCATGATGATGCGGCAATCGGTGGTGAAGAAAGAAAGGGCATGGAGTTGGCTGTTAGCTTGAGTTTGTTTGCTTCTCGAGTGCAAGAAATTCGTGTTCCTTTACAGGTACTGTTTAGTTAGTTTGTACATGCCTCCTTTATGAGAAGATACAAAATTTGTGTGGCCCTTGGAACAATAATCGTAACTGCCCATTTTTTTGGTGATAGATACTTCACTAACTTTAAACTTCAATTATCTTTTTAGTGTAGTTATACTCCCTTTGTCCCACTATGTTAGAGCACATTTCATTTTTTTAGATGTCCCATAGTATTTGTTTATTGTGAAAAGTCAAGGCATGCAACTATTTTATTTTTCCACTGTACCATTTGTTATTTTAGAAATTACAATTGGAACAGAACTGAAGTGTCAATACATTTATTGGATCAATAGGGTAATATTGGAAATATAAGATCAAACAAGTTAGTTGTCAATAAATTAAATTCTTTTCGTGTTTTATCAATGTGGTATTTGAGTACTCTTTATTTTTTCAATCTCGGTACCTGCTATGCATGCATAATGTGATAATCCCAACATGCTTGAGGTTACTTTTTTATCTGGCATAATGTCTTTATGATGGATTGTGCTGCAGCTTGTAATTTTTCATGCAAGAAATTTTAAATCCTTGCATTTATTTCGCATTGTGTCAAGGCTGTTTTTTTTTTTCCCCCTCCTGACTGGAACAGTTCAGTTATTATCCGTTCTCTCATTTTTATCTGGAAGTTATCTGGGTCTATGAACCATATTTGATTCTTTCAGTTGTGACCAGGAACATCATGATCTTCTATTGACTACCTTACCAGCTGTTGAATCCACTCTTGAGGTATGAAGGAACACTGCCTACATTTTTTATTGGCTAATGGCTACTAAAATGTTTTTGAATTTAATTGAACTGGAACTTTGTTTTAACTCTGAGAATTCATGTACCAGAGGTTCACAGATGTTCTAAGTCAATATGAACTTGTCTCTGCTCATTTTTATCGTGCTGACCAAGAGAGGTCTAATCTTATTCTACACGAGACATCTGCAAAGTCAATTGTTACTGAAGCAACTTGTAATTCGGAGAAAACTCGTGCCTCATTTGAAATACAGGCTCGAGAATTTGCTCAAGCAAAGGCTGTCGTAGCTGAGAAATCTCAAGAGGCAACTACTTGGCTGGAGCAACATGGAAGAATTCTTGATGCTTTACGCAGCAGTTTAATTCCAGAAATTAAAGCCTGCATAAAGCTGAGTGCTATGGAAGAAGCTTTGTCTCTTACATCTGCTGTTCTGGTGGCAGGGGTTCCATTTACCATTGTTCCTGAGCCCACACAAGTACAATGCCATGATATAGATAGGGATGTTTCACAGCTCATGGCCGATTTGGATCATGGACTTTCTGGTGCAGTAACAGCACTCCAAGCGTATTCTTTGGCTTTGCAAAGAATCCTACCATTAAATTACCTTACCACCAGCCCAGTGCACGGCTGGGCACAGATTCTGCAACTATCTGTCAATTCCCTTTCCTCTGATATTCTTGCTCTTGCCAGAAGACAAGCAGCCGAACTTATTTCGAAGATACATGGGGATGGCCTAGATTCTATTAAACGCAATCATGATGATCTATGCCTTAAAGTGGAAAAGTATGCGTTAGAGATTGGGAAAGTTGAAGAAGAGTGCGCTGAACTGGTTAACTCTATTGGCTCGGAGGCCGAACCAAAAGCTAAGGATCGTCTTCTATCTGCTTTCATGAGATACATGCAGTCTGCTGGTCTTGCAAGGAAAGATGATACCATGTCTTCTGTGCAATCAGTTCTATTTAAATATGATGGGACAAGGGATATCAGATTGCAAGGGGAGCTCGAAGAGAAGAAGGAGAAGGTGTTATCTGTTTTGAATATAGCTGTAAGTTCTTTGTATAATGAGGTTAAGCGTAGAGTAGTCGATATATTTAATGATTCTACTGGAGGAAGAAATGCAAACAATAGGCTGCAGTTTGATTTTGGAACTGTTTTCTGCGAGTTTGAAGAGCAAGTAGAGAAATGCATACTTGTTGCTGGGTTTGTTAATGAGCTACAACTATTCATTGGAAGAAATATACCATGTGTTGATACAGATGTAGACCTTCCAAAATATTATTCTGAACAGAACTGGGCATCTATTTTCAAAAGCAGTTTACTTTCTTTTAAGAGCTTGGTTGGGCAAATGACTGAAGTTGTTCTACCAGACATAATAAGGTCCTTTGTTTCATTCAATTCAGAAATTATGGATGTATTTGGATCCATCTCGCAAATCCGTGGTTCCATCGATATGGCAATGGAGCAGCTTATTGAGATTGAAATAGAGAGGGTATCTTTGGCAGAACTGGAACAGAACTACTTTGTTAAGGTTGGCCTCATTACCGAGCAGCAGTTGGCTCTTGAAGAAGCTGCAGTGAAGGGGCGGGATCTTCTTTCTTGGGAAGAGGCAGAGGAGCTTGCCACCCAAGAAGAAACTTGCAGGGCACAGCTAAACCATCTCCATCAAACATGGAACCAGAAGGACGTGCGAGCTTCTTCTCTGATCAAGAGAGAAGCTGGAATTAAAAATGCCTTGGTATCTGCTGAACGCCATTTTCAATCCCTAACAAGTAATGAAGAGGAGAGGGAGCTGCATGTCTTGAGAAGCAAAGCCTTACTGGCTACGCTAGTGAAACCCTTTTCTGAGCTGGAATCAATTGATAAAGCACTGTCTTCATTTTGTGGTCCTGTTGTGTCTTACTCAACTGGGATCTCTAATCTAGCAGATTTGATAAGTTCTGGGTACCCAATATCTGAATATATCTGGAAGTTTGACGGCTTATTGAATGGTCATTCTTTCTTTATTTGGAAAGTTGGTGTTGTGGATTCTTTTCTCGATTCTTGCATGCATGATGTAGCTTCATCGGTAGATCAAAATTTAGGTTTCGACCAGCTCTTAAATGTTGTGAAGAAAAAGCTTGAAATCCAACTTCAACGACACATTGGTCAATACCTGAAAGAACGAGTTGCTCCTGCTTTATTAGCTTGGTTAGATAAAGAAAATGAGCATTTGAAGCAAGTGACAGAGGCAACAAAGGAACTGACTCTTGATCAAGTGAAAAAAGATGTTGGGGCTGTGAGAAGGGTGCAACTTATGCTTGAGGAATACTGCGATGCGCATGAAACTGCCAGAGCAGCAAGGTCTGCAGCTTCCCTTATGAAAAGTCAGGTGAATGAGCTCAGAGAGGCTCTTTGCAAGACTAGCCTAGAGATTGTTCAGATGGAATGGATGCATGATGTTACCTTGACCCTCTCGCATAATAACAGGGTCATATCTCAGAAATTTCTTGCCAGCGATGACAACTTATTTCCCATTTTTTTAAACCTCAGCAGACCTAAATTGTTGGAAAGTATACAATCTTCTGTATCAAAAATAGCTAGGTCAGTGGAGAGCCTACAAACTTCTGAACGAACTTCTGTTACGGCAGAAGGGCAGCTTGAGAGAGCCATGGGCTGGGCTTGTGGTGGCCCAAATCCCAGTGCAACTGGAAACACCTCAAACAAGAGTTCAGGAATTCCTCCTGAATTTCATGACCATCTGTTGAGGCGACGGCAATTGCTATGGGAAGCTCGAGAAAAGGCATCAGATATCATCAAAATTTGCATGTCGATATTAGAGTTTGAAGCGTCAAGAGATGGCATCTTCCAGATTCCAGGAGAGATTTCATTTAGGACGGGTGGTGATGGCAGAACATGGCAGCAAACTTACTTGAATGCACTAACAAGATTGGATGTTACTTACCATTCTTTTACACGTGAGTTTACAATCTTTTTCGATCGATTTCTAGCAATTAAGGCATTGTTAGCTTCTGACCTTAAAGACAATTCCATATAGGTGGTGAATGTATGATTTTATGTTTTTTGGTATCAGGTACTGAACAAGAATGGAAGCTTGCACAAAGCAGCATGGAAGCTGCTTCCAATGACTTATTTTCTGCAACTAATGAACTCTGCATTGCTTCTGTTAAAGCAAAGTCGGCTTCAGGTCCTGTGTCTTTTCTTTTATTCAAACTCGTGAAGACATACATACTCATACTTGCATTTGATTCTAGTTGTTGTACATAGGCACACAAATGTGCCCACAGTCATTCACACATTCTTATTGTAAGTATACATGGATATGTGCATAAATATGACATTAAATTTCTGTCTTTTTCAGGTGATTTACAGAGCACTGTTCTTGCAATGAGGGATTGTGCTTATGAAGCCAGTGTTGCACTATCTGCTTTTAGTCGCATTACAAGGGGTCATACTGCTCTGACTTCTGAATGCGGTTCCATGCTTGAAGAGGTAAGATCCATACAATATATGACACGATCAATATTCTTGTGAAGGATATTTTTTTACTTTTACTATGATAGGTACTATACATTATGTGGTTTTATAGTCTCCACATTCTTATGCATATGATTCGGATTGCATGATTTAGAAAATGCTATGAATAGTATATTGAGAGTCTGTGCATATAAGGCTGAGTGAGTTAGTGCAAAAGTGAGTTGATCAACATATAACTGATGAAATACTGGCACACTGCTTGGGATAAGGTTGATTGATTTATTTGAATAAGAACTGAACCTCTGACCCAGCGACCCTTTTCTTTTGTAATATGGTGTACTGAAGCTAATCATGTAGTTTCCAGATTCTTCTTGATTTGGTGGTGCTAGACTTTGGAGCACACGCAATGCATGTGCACAGAAAAAACATAAAAAAATAATTAATGAAGATAGAAGAAATATACTGAAATAGTTTTGTTTAAAATTTTGAGTTGGAAAAAGTGTTTATGAGATAGTAAGAGGGAGACATGAGATTGGGTTGGAGGTGTGCGAGTAGGGGTTTTGTTTTGTTTGGTTGAACTGTAGTATTTTGGTTGTTCTTCTTCACTTCTTTTTCCTCTGTATTGTAGGACATCTTGTCCTCTTCTTCTTTTAATAATATTTTGTTGATTATAAAAAAAAGAAAAGAAAAAAAGAGGGAGACATGAGATTGGGTGGTTGTAATAGAGAGGAGAATAACTATCCTATCCACTCACATCTTATATTTTAAATTACTGTTTTGTCCAAATAAATATTAGATATCGAACTTATTTATATTGTTAAGGGGCTATTTTTGTAAATTCAATGAGAAAATAAAAGGGAAGCACCAAAGGAAATTTTCTCTTTCTATAATGGTATAGATACCCGAGTTATTGGGTCCCTTTTGAATTGTTTCAGTCTCAAGAGTGACAGTAATTTGTGCACAAGCTGTTGAGTGAATCAAGTTTCTTAATGTCTACCACCATTAATTCGTTTAATCTACTATACAAATTTGCTTAATTTGAACAGTCAATTTGCTAAGACAGAATTTTTTATTTTTCACAAACTTTTGTATAATATAATTTTATTCATGAATCATTCACAAGATTTTTTTGACTAGCACTGAATTTATTTATTTGATTCATTAAGGGCTCCTTCAATCCAAGGAATTGGGGGTCGGACTTGGATTTGGGGCTCTCAAATTCAATCTTGTGTTTGGGGTGCAATTCTCAATTTGGAATTAGAGTTCTACCTCAAGTTCATGAATTGAATTTTAGTTATATAATGAAGATGTATAAATCTTGAGAGGAGATGTGTTATTCACGGATAATGCAAGGGAAGCCATTTATAAGATACTGAACATCGTGAATTTTTGGTATTGAGATAGTTATTCTGCCCATTTTATCAAGGGCATCATACGCACATTTGCTGGAGAAAATCTTGACACCTTTTTTGTTATTATGTGGCTAATATTCTTGCACTTCTCTTCAGGTTCTGGCAATAACTGAAGGTCTACATGATGTTCATAATTTGGGGAAGGAGGCTTCCGCAATGCATCGTTCTCTTGTTGAAGATCTTTCAAAGGTT
The DNA here is from genome assembly GCA_017140935.1 of Hamamelis virginiana. NCBI lineage: Eukaryota > Viridiplantae > Streptophyta > Magnoliopsida > Saxifragales > Hamamelidaceae > Hamamelis > Hamamelis virginiana. Next base: position 1,339,818 of record JAESVK010001359.1, on the reverse strand, counting down.
TTTCTTGTCTATCAAATGTTGTGCAGACTATTTGGTTGCATTCCTTTATTTGAAATAACTGTTTGTGCATATCTGCTGTGACTCACTTTGCAAAACAAAATCAAAATTTCTTTGGGAATTTGGTGATCTAAGTTGGCTTCTCGTGTCGTGATTATATATATTGACCGTTTTATTTATTGGGCAGGCAAATACGATCCTTCTTCCACTCGAATCAGTGTTGTCGAAGGATGTAGCTGCTATGACTGATGCTATGGCTGGGGAAAGGGAGACCAAGATGGAAATATCTCCGATTCACGGACAAGCCATATACCAATCTTATTTTTTAAGAATTAGGGAGGCCTGTCAGACCTTTAAGCCCTTGTTACCATCTCTTTCATTCTCTGTGAAGGGACTCCTTTCTATGTTGACCAGGCTTGCAAGAACTGCGAGTCTACATGCTGGAAATCTTCATAAAGTAATGTCACAGTTGTGGGATTATTCATATTGATTGCATGCTTTCTATATCTATCTTCTGACAATACAAAGATTACTGAATGCAGTTTTCTCCTCTTCTTGTTTTTTTCTCCTTGACAGGCTCTTGAAGGACTAGGAGAAAGCCAGGAAGTAAAGTCACAGGAAATTAATCTGTCAAGGCCGGACCTTGCTGGTGATGCTACTGAATTTGATGACAAGGAGAGAGAGATATTTTCCAGATCTGATGGGGGAAACTCTGAGGATTTTTTTGGCGTTATTGAGCCGTCTTTGCAAGATAAAGGATGGATATCTCCACCAGATAGCATCTATAGTAGCAGCTCAGAATCTGGCATAACCTCAGCTGAAGCAAGTCTTCCAGATAGCTTTGATGGCCCAGCAGAAGTTACAGGACAGCTTCCAAATAGGTCCAATAGCAGGGAAGCCACATTTTATTTGAATTCTGCTCCACTTTCTGGAGTTGATTTCCAAGAAAGCTACCCTGAGCAGCAGGTCAAAGACAGTAATACTGGTTCTGTCAAATCAGCAAATAATGAGCCAAATGAACATCTGAAAGCTGTGGCATCACCAAATGATGAATCTGTTACTGTCCTTGTCGACACGTCGCATATCTTGAATGAAGGGAACTTAGAGGTGAAGTTTGGGGGTAAAGATGAAGCATCCTCATCAAACCAAGTTAAGACTGAAGATGAAAATCAGGAAGCTCAATTTCCTAATACGGATGGCGGTAATCGAGTAACAAGGGGTAAGAATCAAATTTATCCCATTTAAATGCCTGTTAGAATCATTTGAATTTTCTCTTCCTTTGCCCTTTTTCTTTCTTCTTTTTCTGGATCTGACCTACAAAATGTGGAAATCTAATCAAGTTTTGCTACTGAAACTTCTAAAACTCATCCTGCCTGGGTGGTCAAATTTAATAAAGCAGGAACAAGATTTGAACTCTTTAACTTTTGGTCAAATTGAGTTGCTCCAGAATGGTAGTAGTTCTTGAAAGTTTAAGGAATTTCAAAATCAAAATAGCCAGTAAGATTTAAGTTAGGATTGATCTCTTGTTATTCTGGAAGTGAAGGTAATTAGTGGGAATTTAAATCTATGACACTATGACAGAGAACTGGTCCCCTGGCTGGGTCTGTCCTCTTGTTTCCTTAAAATGCTCAAAAACTGGTTGGCCAAAATGTCCTACCCAATATTCTAGTGCTGGTATCCTGCTAAAGAAAAATGAACGCTGTCGTTTATTTTGTAGTTCCAGAATTTTTGTGAGACTCGGGCTGTGGTTTGCAAAGGGTCTTGAAATTGACATGCTGAATGGTGGATACATTATCTAACTGCTTGGGGGAGAGGGGGAAAAGTGGGTTGCATTTTGTTTAGTGCTCTTTTGGTAGTGGACATAGTAGAGATTCAAACTTCTAAAAACCGTCACTACCTCCTGTTAAGTCTGACAGCTAATAATCAACCATATAATTCCACGCCACCGGGCCTGCTGCCGCTTACCCCAGTGGGTACAAAATAAATAAAATTTAAATAATTGGGCAAACAAGGTTTTGTGAGCATAATAAACTTCATATTACATTATTAATTTTAGTTTATTACCAGCTCAGTAAGTGAATAGTGCTTTATGCAAGCTAACAATAATCTGGCTCTGCTGTTTCAGCCTGTCAAAAGCCATATCCTTTGGTTATAAAGCTTGGGTATTTAATCTTTTGCTAATTAACATGGTCTAAAGCATTGGTTATATTTATGTGCATTGGTGAATTTCAAAATAGGTTATTATGGATATTTTGGATTCAACTTATGGAGTGAAGTGCATAAACAAAAAATGGCCATTACCCAGTGTTGGTCCCCCCAAAACAGGGCTTTGTGAGGGGTGAGATGAATATGATCATAACCTTCGATATTGCACAAAGTGGCTACTTTCAAGACTCGAACCTTCTGCATTTGCACTTGACTTTGACTTTTGTCATTGCACCAAACAATGCCCCCCAAGTGCATAAACTGAAAATATGACTAATAACAATAATAATGCAAATAGTATTGTTTTAAATACTATTTTATATGCAGAAGTGCAGAACACTATCAAAAGTAAATTATGCTGAGAGCTAAAGAAAAAAGCTAAAGATATGGAAAGATGGGCTAAAAAAATTGGTAGATGCGTCGCAAAGGCATGCAATTAGATTAGTGCATATCATGTAAAGTATCTTATATGGATCATCTTTTCACATCCCAAGATGTTCTAATATTGCCATACCTTCGATTAATGCTATAGCCATATGTGCCTCTTTAAATAGGCACTCTCCATTGTGTCTTTCCATCCCTAATAGAGACAACACATAATATCATATTTTGCAGACAATTCATATGTTTGAGAACTTTTTTTTTTCTTGCTCGGATTTTTCTCCTCATACTTTCTGAGTGCATTTACAGTTTGATGTTATTGGGTGCGTAGTGGTTTCTTTCAACCTCTTCTTTTTGTCCTATGTGTTGATAAATGCTAGGCTTCACCTATTGCTTGAGAAGAAATGAGAAAATGTAGGGCTTCATTTTCACTGTTGTGTTTGTAATTTTTGTTTATCTATAGGTAAAAATGCATATGCAATGTCAGTTCTAAGGCGAGTTGAGATGAAATTAGATGGTCGAGATATTGCTGACAACAGGTACCTGATTACCTTGAAAATATATGATAGTTCTTTTGTGAAGTTTGTGTTAAAAGTGAACCTTTTTTTTGTACTTCCAGAGAAATTAGTATTGCAGAGCAAGTGGATTATCTACTTAAGCAGGCCACGAGTTTAGATAATCTCTGCAACATGTACGAAGGCTGGACACCTTGGATTTGAACTTGTGAAACCTGTGCATTTTGCATATAAGCGTTGCTGTCAAAAACATTTGCAGGAGAGATATATGATCTCGGATTGTCAGGGGTATCTTGTTCACTTTTTGAAATATTGAATGGCCAGACACTTTGTCTGGAATCTCGTCTGCGTCAGGGACAAGCCACTGCACCTATTACCTCACCAAGCACTAGTTTTTGGCTTCATCACAAGAAGATGAGCCCGTGTAAATTTTAAGAAAGCTATGGGATGCCAAGACCCTCTTGAAAGGTGCTTGAATAACCTGCACGTGTGCTGTCTGGTCCATGCTCCTGAGGGATCAGTGGCTTCTAAGGCAGAGGACATATTTCAAACCTGTTAAAGATGTATGTCCCTTTAACAGGCAATGCTGTGAGGTTAACAAGTTGAAGGCTCTCCCGAGGCTTTAGGTAGGACTCTTACCCCACCGTTACAAGATCAAGCTCTGCCTTCATTGATTGCAAGCCTCATGAAGGAGTGACGATTTTGTACATCTGCTGCCTAGATATGAAGACTCTTTTGGTGGGATCGAAGCCTATTCTTTCGTATCTGATTCTGTTGATTGTGGAAAGAGCATTTTAAATGCCACATAACACGGCTCATTATTTTCACAAAGCTGCTGATCAAGATGTCATGTTCTCTTCAGGCAGTTTGGAAGCAAAAGTCAAGTAGCCAGCATCTCAAGTGTGCTGGGAATTTGCTTATCAATGTAAGTACTTTGATTATGAAGGACGGAAAATATTATGTTCTGTATCCTGTGTGGATCTCAATTTGCATGGAAGGATCTCCCTTTTCCCCTGTGCAACTGTTTGATAAATGCCTTGTCAGATTGTATTTTCATGTTTACTTCATTCTAGTTATCAACTTTAACAGTCATTCTTATTCTACTTCCAACTTTTAGCAATACGGAATTGAGATGATCATGATAATTTCAATAAATTATTAAATTTTGAAGTATGGATTTAGCTGAAGGGAAATTAACTGCACGTATATTGACATTCGTTTTTAAATGGATGCAAGAATGATGATATTTTTTCCCTCGAGTAATTGTAGTATATTTATTAGATATTTGGTTGGATTGGTCCGACCTCTTAGTGTTTGAAAATCCACAAACTACAGCAGCTGAAACGAACTTGGACAAAGTTGCTGTCTTTGCATTTGCTCTGGATAAATGCCCTATGCTTTTGTGTATTGATGATGGTTAAAGTGCTCGGAAATGAAATGCCATTAGCTCTGCTGTCAGATAATTTGATGTCCTTTGTTTGAGCTGTGTTGTTAATTGCATTGCACTCGTAATTTGTTTCTCTCCTTTTAATTATTGGGGGTGAGGGTTATATATCCTTTTCTATTTCCTTAAACCTTCTACTCTAATGAAGATGAAATTCGATCACATGTTGTCTGATTCAAACACCCTAAAGCCTTTATCAGCAGTCTAATCAGCGTAGTAGATAGAATATAATTCAATCGCAGCCTCGCAGGTCATTGTTACAATTGCCTAAAGACCTGATTAGCTGGCTAATTGGCCCATTCATGTGTATTATGAATTTAATAGAGAATACAATTCTTGATAGAACTAAATAAAAAAAGATTTATATACCCATAATTTCCAAAGATAAAATATTTATACCATTAAGTCCAATGCATTGAGCTTTATACCACTAGGTTCTTTTAAATTAGATAATTTTAAGAAACTTTATATTCTAAAATCTAATGTCTTTGAACTTCATGGTATAAAACTGAATCTTGAAGGACTTTTAAATATTTAAAAAAAAAAAAAAAAACCACCCAAATTAGTAAAGATAATTCTTAAGTAGCCTCTATTATAAAATGGGGTGTTTACTCCATAAATTCTATTTATAAGTTTTGTTTATCCAAAAATTCTGTCATTTTTTTACTTTATTCAAAAATTATTTTTAATAAAAAACATATTAGTTTGTTCTTTGATTTTATATAAACTAATTATTTTGTAGAAAACTGATGCATATATCAATTTTTTGAAAGTGCTTGAAAACTGATGTATAGATCAGTTTGTTGGACTTTTGGGTAAAATAAAATTTAAATTTGAACTTTTAAGAAAAATAAAAAGATGATGAGACTTTCGAATAAAAAAAACTCAAAATAAGACTTTTGAATAATTTTCTCCTATAAGATATCTATGTTTCCATTAAAATACCAACCACAATAGTCTGCAGCGGTTTTGAGACATTGTGGGAACCCAAAAAAGGGGTGATGGAACGGACCATAATGGCTCTTTGTCACCATGTTTGAAAGCACACAGATATTTTTAAAATATATATGTATGTATCTATGTGTACAAAGTGGTGTGCGGACTCTATGGACAGCATCAAAACCACTTGTCAAACTCTACTATAAAAGAGCCCCCCAATAATAATATCCTTCCCATCTCAAAAAAAATATCACAAGATTCCCAATTCAATTATATCAAGATCTTTTCTTCTCTCTTTTTGTCTATTTCTGTTCAAAGTGATTGTAGCAGTCATGTCTGGGATTGTAGATATGTGGACTAGTGAGCTAGCTAAGCTTCGTGAAAAGGGTCAGACCATTTTTTCAAGTGGCTCGAGCCCTACTACACTTGAGTCTAGTCAGGTGGTTCGAGCAGAAGAAGGGAGCTTAACGCGGTCTTTTACTGCTTTGACCCAATTTGTGCGAGTTAAATCGGCTGTGGTGCTGCACTCCGAGGCTTCGGTTTCTATGCTCGTTGAATGCTTTAGCCCTTGAGAAAATAATGTTTTTGCTTCATCAATTTAAGGTTTTTGCCTTATCTTTTGTGTTTTTGGTTTTGGTTTGTAATAATCTCATGTGTAAATATGAGTTTTATAATGTTAACTCAGCTGTGGCGTTGCAACAAATTTAAAAAGCGAATTTAGAAATCCTTTAGACTCGATATTTGGAAGATTCAAATTAGGTTAAAATTGAAGAGGTTGAGGAGTGAGAGTGGGTCGAGCAATAATTTATGGGATATTTTGTTTGTAGAGAGAAGGAGAAAGAGTGATGGACTTCGCCAAGTGTGCATCATTTGAGAGATGCTTTCCACAAATTACAAAACCATGGGATTTTATTGAAAATTTTTACATTTTAAAGTCTATTTCCAAAATACTCATAATGGTAACAATTAGAAATCTTCTAAAAGTAATTCTATCTAATATGGTATTAAATAATATTTCAAATTTGATTAGTATAATTCTTAAAACTATTCAAAATAATAAAATAAATCTTTAATTAGCAAATATATATATATATATATATATATATATATATATATATATATA
>JAESVK010001359.1:1306445-1333114 GCA_017140935.1 Hamamelis virginiana | reverse complement strand
AAGCAAGTTTTTTGTTTTTTGTTTTTTGTTTTTTTGTTTTTTTGTTTTTTGATTTTTGTTTTTTTTTTTTAATTTGGAATGCACCAGTTGCTAGAAGGGCTAGCGGTTTGGGATGGTTATTTTGATTTATTTTTCAGCCAATAAACAAATGCCACGTGGGGGATTAACCCCAAATCTAAACACTCATGAAACCAAAATTGATTTATAAAATTAAGAGAAAATTACAAATTGCTTCCCTATACTATTACTCAGAAATACTTTGAACCTCTGTATTTTCAATTGTGACACATTGATCCCAGTACTTATAAAATGTGATAGATTGCATCCTTCTGTTAGCTGGAAAAATGAGTAATGCTATATATCCCAAAAAATTATCCCAAAAAATCATCCTAAATCAATCATAGCCTTCATTTAAATAAATTAAAGAATTTGCTAAAAAGAGAAGGGTTAGACTAACCGCCACATCATTTGGGATACACTTTTGGGAAAACATTTTTGGGAGATATATAGCATTTGCCCTGGAAAAATATATGAGGCGTGTATTCGCTGATCTAAAGCCGCATATGCCTTCCTTCGCGTAGGCTCTCGCAGTAATACACGACTCCATCATGCAATCCAAATCCTTAGAGACAGTCTGATCTACACAGCACAATTATAGCATATAGGTGCCAAGTTTGTATAAATTGCCCAAAAAATCACATTAATCTAATGGTCTGTTTTTCACTGATTTTCATAATTTTTTCCAAAATTGTGAAAAACCGACCGTTGGATTAATATGTGTTTTTTTGCCACGTGGGAATTGCTTGTTAGTTTAAAAACAATTTTTTTAAAAAAAAAAAAAAAAAATTATTATAATGTTTTACAATTTTTCATATTTTTTTATAAAAGTATGAAAAACAGACCGTTGGTTATTACTACGAGAGCATGCACGAAACCACTAGCCCTCCGTGGCATCTAACATCTATAATTTTCTCTTAATTTTAAGGGATAATTAAGGGAAAATTAGAGTTTGCCCCCCTAAAATATAAGCAGTTTTTAAATTGCCCCCCGATGGTATGCATCAATTGAAGCAATGTGTTCCTTGAACTATTGACCATTTTCAAATTACCCCCTTATCGCAATTAGCCATTTGTGTTTATGGACTAAAAAATGGCGTTAGACTTTTTTTTATTTTATTTTATATACATACAGTATTTATTCTGGATTGCTAATGGGTCTATAGGCATATTAGTGAAGTTTCATGATTTTTCTCAATATATTCTATTTATTATGAATTTTATTTACTGTATAGAGAAAACAATTCATAAAAATTAAAATATATGAAGAAAAATCATGAAAATTCAATGATATCATTAGCAGTTTTAGATAAATATTGCACAAAAAAATAACAAGTCTAATATCATTTTTAACAGACAAAAAAGGGCAACTTGTTACATTAAAATAATTCAGGGGCACATTAGTTCAATCAATACCCGGGGGCAATTTGAAAGCAGCCTATAATTCAAGAAAGCAAACTATAATTTTCCTAAATTTTAAATCAATTTTGGTCTCATGAGTGTTTAGATTTGGGGTTAATCCGCCACGTGACAATTGCTTATTGGCTGAAAAACAGATCAAAATAACCATCCCAAGCCGCTAGCCCTTCTAGTGGCTGGTGCATTCCAGATTTCAAAAAAAGAAAAAGAAAATTTGTTTGTCGGACATGGGTTTTACTCCGTTCAATAGTCACTGCATGTGGATCAGCGCTAAGCGCTCAATGAGCGCTCACTAGATCCACTATATATATATATAGACACACATGAGCGCAAACCCGTGTAATACGCGAGACTTATCACTAAGGTTTTATCTAATAAATTATAATTGTATAAAAAGTATTTTGATTAGATAATTTTGATCGTTTGATCTTAATTATATTTATAGGATTAGAATATATATTTTAATAAATAAAAATGATTAAAACTATTAAATAGATTGGAGAAAATTAATTTGACTATAGATTTAAAAACTAAAAAGTTTAAAATACCACAAAAAAGTAAAAAGTAGGGTGTATCCATTTTTTAAAATAAAAATAATATATATTTAAGAAGAGAGAGAGAGAGGGAGAAGCAGATGAGATCCACAATAAATAAATAAATAAATAAAAATGCTACTTCACCCACCTTTTTAATTGTCATTTGATGTGTGGTTCACATCAATAAATCTAATATTTTTTATTTTTTTCAAGATCATAAAGACCATTGGTCCATGTGAGGTGATTGGAAAAAAGTGGTGAAATAGCATTACCCAAAAATTAATTATGGAAAGAGAAAGAAAACATAAATGAGACCTACCTCAATAAAAAATATTAAAAATTTAAATTTTATTTAATTAATTGGATCAATGATAAAATGCCCAGTAATTTTAAAGTTGACCCAAAACCAATAAAAATAAAGGGAGGGAGCCGTACTGATATTTGTATAATAGTAAGATAAGATTATCCCACAGAAGAACGTGTGCGCCGTGGTGTGGACAGCCTCAAAACCACTCGTCAAACTGCGTTACGAGAAGCAATAAATAAATATCCTTCCTATCTCAAATCAAAATATCAAAACATTCAAAACCAGGTCTTTTCTTCTCCCTCTTTTGTCTATTTCTGGTAAAGTGATTGGAGTAATCCATGTCTAGGATTGGGGATATGTGGACCAGGGAGCTGGCTAAGCTGCTTGAAAAGGGTCGAACTATTTTTTCAAGTGGCACGACCCTTACTGCTCTCGACTCTAGCCAGGTGGTTCGAGCAGAAGAAGGGAGCTTGACTCGGTCTTTCCCAGCTTTCACCCGACTCATGCGAGTGAACTCACCTGAGTTCGTGTATTCTGAGTCTTCAGTTTCTATGCTTCTTGAATTAATAATGCTTTAGCCCTCGGAAAATAATTTTTACTGTGTACTTTTTTTTTTTGGCTTTCAATAATTTGTGTAAATATGGATTTTAAAATTTTGTATAAAATTCCACGAATTTAAGCTGACGAGTCATGGTTTATTTGATTGTTGTGATGTGCGGCTGTGATCGTAGTAGTTTACATAAGAAACGCAAATGGATCTCACAGGTGATTCAAAATGATTTTAGATTTGGGCGTTTCTTATGTAAGCCATTGGATTCTTTTTCTTGCATACGTGTCGGTCATTCAACGCTGATCAACATGTGTTGATTACCTCTCAGATCAACAACAAATCCAAGCCAGTTTGATCATGCGTGGATCATTTGTTTGACTTTGGACTTTAGTCCACAATTTCACATAATATTATAGGAAAAATTTTATTATGATTCTCTCAATTATCACTGAATTATATTTTATATTTCTGTAATTTAATTCAAATATATTGACCTTATAGAGTTTTGATTTGTGGAACTTTTCACCTCAATTAGATTTTTTGACCGAAAAATGGTATTAACCTCCTTATCTTTAGATGTATTATTTATTTTAAATTGTTAGTGTATTTATATACATTATCTATACTAATATATAAAGTCAATACTAGAATAGTAGAATCTGGTATGTTGACATTTACTTTCCATAATTACCTCTTTAAAAAATTAATATTAACTATTATTTAAAAGGGTACATTTAAAAAATCAAAACGGTATATATGAAATTTCAATATACCCACGACTTTTACAACCACCACATTCTATTTCTTGCTCTAATCTTTTAAAATTCACATTTTTAAATTCATATTTTAATACTTAATTTATTTTTTTTAATTTTCTTAAAATATTTTTGATCTTTTTCTTTGCATTCGTATTGCATGTGTTACGAGTCTAGTCTAAGAGGAACTCACAAGAGGTATGCAACCTTCCCCAAGAAACTTAGCTCAATTATCTTATTATTGAAATTAAAGCTGATTTTCATTGGAGCATTTTTTACAAGCTCTATACCTAGGGCCAGCCCCGAGGGCAAACAGGCTGGCAATCGCTTTGGGACCTCAAAATTTTGCTAAAAAATAGGGCTCCAATGACCCCTATTTTCTTGTCAACCAAGCAACTCAAAATCAATTAAGAACCTACTCACATTAGTTTTTTTTAAAATCACTTTTAGAGCTCAAAAATTCAATTGATCTAAGGGCCTATTTGTATTAGTTTTTTTCTAAAATCACTTTTGAAGAATTATCTCTTCACATATCTCTTTAGAATTATGTTCAATCTATGCCTTCACACATCAAAATTTTTATATTAAATAAAAGTTAGAGACCCTAAACTTCTATCGCAATAACTGTTAATATGAAAATTTTACTAACCATCATGTCATCAATCAAGTTGTTTGAAGAGATTATCATCACATATCTAAAATCAAGTGGAATTTTAAGTTACAAAAATGATTTTAAGAAAAACACGTGCAAACGGGCCCTAAGATATGAAGTGATAATAATTTTTAGACAACTTGAGAGATAATAGGATGATTAATAAATTTTTAACAAAAAGTGATTGTGGCAAAAGTTGGGGGAGTGATCATGACATAAGTTAGAAGGCCCCAACTTTTGCCGCAATCAATTCTAGTATGAAAATTTTAATATGTGAAGATATGGTTTGAATATTGCTCTAAAAGGAGATAGTTCTCCACAAGTTATTTTAGAAAAAATTAATACAAATAGTTCCTAAATTTTCTACATTTTCTAGCTTCCATACATTTAGAACTCAATAAATCATACTTATCCACATTTTTTTAATAACCAAACAATCCAAAAGCAAGATGATGAAAAAGAAGAAAAAAGAAAAGAAAAGAAATAATTTTATTATTGTTATTGCATTTTCATGTAGCATATATTAATCTTTTGATTATGTGTGGTACTGTATATCGATTTCGGCCGTCCGTGGCATGAGTGTGTATGCATGCGTGCATGCCACAGACGGCCGAGATCGTTTACCACATTTGCGAAACATACCTCACCTGATCATTGTTGGTATATATTTTAGTAATGATATATGCCACCAAATTTTATGTAGGCATTAGTAAAGAAAAAAAAAAGAACGTACTTATATTATGTATAACTTCTTCCTTTTTTTTATGGTGATAAAATGTCAATATATAGTAGGGCTATTCTAGAAGCACGCTTAGAACCCTTAAAATCTCAGGACTAGCCCTATCTATACCAAAACTCAAATCTACACCTTCAGAGTGGGAGGAGTCCTATTCTATTTATTTATATGTCAAAATAATGTTCACAACCACTATCATTTTAAACTTGGTCCACTCATATATCAATATATAGTAAAAATGTCTTCTCTTTCCTTAAAAAGTTTTGTAACTTTTTAAGAGTTTCGTTTTGCTGCTAAGAGACAAATCAAATACCCTACAAATACTTCAAATCGCGACAACATTACCATATTTCACGATCCAACAATACACATTTATTAGGTTAAATTCAAAATTTTGAAAAAAAATATTTTTAAAAATACTTTTTTTAAAAAAAATTTATGTACGCCGTTGGATCGTAGAATGAGACACAACATTAAAAGCCTTAATAGAATACTTGAATTTTGTCCCTTGACAGTAAAATCAAACTTCAAACTCAATAGCTAGTTTTCCTCCTAGCTCCATGTTCTAGGTAAAGAAAAAAACACGAAGAACCTTCAGAACCTTCCACTCAGGGCCGGTCCTTGGCTTTTGCCACCTAAAACATTTGTTTGAGGCCTCCAATTTAAAGGGGCCCAATTTTTTTTTTTAAGGCCCTATACTCCCACAAGGGGGTGTCACCATCAGTCCATCCGATAAGGGGGTTTCATTCATCAGTCCTTCAATCTAACGGGCCCAATGTTTGATCCTCTTTTATTATATATAGCACAGGAAGCAGCAGCAGCAAAGCTAAAGACTCGAAGTCTCCCCTAAAGCCCTAACGAGACCCTTCGCTTCTCTTTCTCTTTGCGATTTGTTCTCTTCTTTAAACCCTAAATCTCTCAAAGGTACGCTTTTATATTCATAATCTCGATCAATTTTACATTTCATTCTAAAGTTTTCGCCTCTTTTACAAATTCGCTAGCTCCATTTTATCCTCAAAAACTCATTCTTTTAGGAGAATCACAGAATCAACACTCAGTGAAAATCCTAGTTCTGATTCATGATTCAAATTATGGTACTTTAGGTAATTAGGTTGTATATTCGATGGTTCGGTGTAATAAGGTTCATAATTTTATTTCAGTATATACATTTGTACAAATTGTGAACATTAACAACTAAAAATCTCTGGGTGTATTTCTCTTAATATGTTATGAACTTCAATATTAGCAACCTAAAAACTTCTGGGTGTGTTTCTTTTAGCTTTCAAAATTTAGTCTAGTTTTTTAATTTGTAGAACTATTAGTATTAGCAATTAGAAGTAACTAGAAAGTAGAAGCTATTGGTTTTTATTTATTTATTTTTTTAATTGGAACTTTAGAGTATATTTTTAAGTGTTTTAAAGTTCTAGATATTAGCGACCATAAACTACTGATTTGTGTTTCTTTTAAGACTAACCAGTTACTTTTCCTATATATGTGTAATGTGTTTAAACCTTTTAAATGGTAGCAGCACCAAACCGTAGGATTACGATTTTTTCAAGTCTCAAAAATTCGCTTTGTGGTGCTACAAGTTCCATTGAGTTTAAAGTAGAGAGAAAGTGTCTGTTTAATCTAAATATGATTTTTATTGAAAAAAGGCCTTATACTAATTTTTAAAAAATGATTTATTTTTAGGATTTCCACCGTATAATGTATTTTTTATTTATGGATGGAGGAAATTATGTTGGCTAGCTGCTTTGCTTACACGGCTATTCTCTTCTATTTAGCATTTCTTTTATGTTGATGTTATTTAGGAATTTAATTGTATGTTTTTTCTTTATTTCCTATATATTTGAATTATATTCATTTTAATAGATTAAGTATTTTTATATTTGTTTGATACATGTGTATTAGTGAATGGTGATAGAAGGTTCTGGGTAAGCCAAATGAAAACCCTTTTGTAAATTGCTTGCTGTAGTGTGGTTGTAGGTTTTAGTATAAGAAAAACTGAGGTATGCAATTTTTTTTTTTTTTTTTTTTTTTTTTTTATGTATGTCAAAATGTATAAGGACCTCATTCTAGGAACTCGCTTAGGCCTACCAAAATCCTAGGGCCGGCCCTGCTTCAACTTGCTCAGAAGAGATCGAATTAAAGTAGTAAGCCACCTCACGTTTCATGGGAGAGAGAGAGAGAGAGAGAGAGAGAGGGGAATTGTCTTCATTTTTTAAAGAAAAAAAGCCAAAAAAAATGAACGTGTTTAATTCTGAAACAGGTAGCCAAAGAAGAAGAGGACCACACGCAGCACGCAAACTCTTACGTACTTTTTTTGATTAAGCATCACGGGGTTCATAATTTAAATGGGACTTTCTCCGCCACTAGATCTATATAACTTTGTTTTGAAAGTATGAGTGATTCACACCACATGAGATGCGCTCAGCCAGACAGTCAGTATTCTAGAATATCCCAATTTTATACCCAAACAAACAGTGTGACCGTGTATCTATGGGCCTCCACACACCGATTTTTTTTCATACCTCGGCTAGACCCGGTTTAGCAAAACCACTACCTTCTATCTCTATATATACCTCTGCCTTCCTTCACCTTGTTTATATATTTTATTATTGTTACGACTTACAACACAGAAGAAAAATATTCTGGATCAGCAATAATACCCTTCAAGTGTTTGAAAAAATGTCAGCAATGGTGGAGACTTGGATGGATGAGCTGTCAAAGCTCAGAGAGAAGGTTCGTGTTCGGAAGCCATTCCTCCGCTCTGGAGGAGAAGTTGAAGAAGAAAAGGAAGCCAAGGAAGACTCTTCTTCTTCTTCGGTCCGAAGGTCGACGGTGAAAACAAAAACGGCGGCGCAGAAAGAAACACTGTCGGAAGCCACCGTGTGTTTGCTCATGGACCGATTTGTGCCGCCCTGATTATGAGAGATCTCTCTCTCTCTCTAGATATTTGTACGAATTCTTGTAAGATTTGTTGTATTGTATATGGTGCGTAAGTTTCTGTTCATTGAAAATAACAGAGTCCGTGTAATCCTGTTCATTGTGCATGTCTGATGATCTGATCATATTACTTTCAGACAAAAATCATTTCGGTTTATTTTTTACTACTTGAATTTGGATTCAAATTAGACGAAACTATCCGTAAATTCCGTCCATCTATTTCTCAGATTTTAAGATTTCTGTTTCAGAAGAGGTAGTCTTTGATCACACTGTTTAATTTTGGTGCTCGAGAAATTTCAATTTTGAAGTTGTTTTGGATTTGCAAGACTTTTCTGCATTCTTATGAATGCTTGAGGCAACCTGTTAAATTTGTTTGTTAGAATTCGATTTTTTGAGATTAGGATAAATATCAGCTAGCCTGATACCGTAGATGAAGCTGTTCATTGAAGCGTGACAAATATAGAAAGAGTTTTCCCAACTATGAAAATGGAAAGTAGAAATTGAAACTTCCCATTCGAGATGCTCTAAACCCCACAAGATAAGTTTTTTCAATTTTTTAATCCACCATTTAAGGATTTTGAAATCTAGATTTCCACAAAGCAGACATTATGTTGCTTTGTAGAGATAAAAGGCCCAAAAACTGAATCCGCTCTTGGGGGGTAGGTATCTTATGAAGGCCCAAAACATTGGCCCAAGACCAACTGGTCATCGGTTTTGGCATTGTTTAGGAGCCCTAACAAAAGGTCACTGTTTAGGCAATTGCAAAGGCTCTGCACCAAAAATAGAGTCTGCCAATTGGCTCACAAAAGAGATTAAAATAGACATCAAAATGAGCCCAGTTGAAAAACTCACTATATGCCAAGTTCTTTTACATGCAAACTCAAAAAGTGAAAAGAAAATGCTAAACAATGGTTACAAATGGAATCCCTTCATAAGTTATGCTTTTCTCTTTCCTTTCCTTCAAACTCCTAGAAATTCAAACGAAGGCTTCATCCTCTTGGAAAACTCTAAATTTCAACTTTGGTACAAATGAATAAAATCCAATCTCTAATTTTCTTTTCCTTTAGATGATGATGATGATGATGGTGTGACTGTGTGTGACTGTGTGTTTATGTACACTAGACTAGGAGAAACAATGTTGACAGAGAAGCCTTACAAGCCATTTTCCAATTAGGAAATCACGAGGTGGTGCTTGCCTCATTGCTGCAGGAAGATGAATCATTGAGACCGGGACTGTGGTAGGCTAGCTCTTCAATCCAGTCCGACTTCAGGATCTCTCTTGCATTTCTAAGAGCTTCATCTACGGTATCAGGCTCCAGCCCAGTAACCAGTGATACATACAACTTGCGTTCAGTAAGAGAAGCGAAGAGTCTTTTGAACTTCACTGCAATATATTGGAATGCCCGGTGAGCCAACGAGGGGTTAGTATTGATGCTATTGCTACTGCCACAGTTTTGATTATGGCTGATCACCGGATTGAAGTCATTAAACCACTCGCATTGAGTGAGCGGAACCTGTTCAATCTTTTCCTCTAGCAGGTCAAATTTGTTGAGGATCAGAAGGAAGTCCTTCCCATCAAAGGTTGGATGAGTGACAATGCTTTCAAAGAGCTTCTTGCTTGCCAACATCTTGTTTGTGGGAACTCCATTACAGTCGTCAGAGAATTGATCGTAGTCTGTCAAGGCAACAGAGAACAGGACAATCCCCACATCTTCAAACATGTCCAACCACTTGCAGTTTTTTCCCAGGCTTCTTGCATGCACTCTAATGAGTTGGTACCTACCAGGTGCGGTGCTAAGAACGGTAAGAAGGATACATGATTAACAACCAAAGATGTGCTACTATATGACAAATAATTCGTCATTAATAAGAATGGCAGAGGAAAAAATATACAGTAGAGCATAACTTCTTAATTCAATTGAAATATAATCTGAAGTAAGCCAAATAATATCTTGATTGAATCTGACAAATCTGAGAATGAACAGTAAATAAGGTGGTTCGACTTCAATATTCCTTCTAAAGTTTTTGTTTGTCTTATGCTCATGACAACAATGAAAGAACCCATCTTCAACTAACTAAAGCAATTACTTGGGCCAAATGCATGGGATTATGGAAATGTCAATTATAGAATTAGTGTTTATTTACAAATTTGAGAAAATTTTCTTACACAAAATTATATCGTGACAACCAATGCATGAAATAAGAGAACTAACCTTATCGATGGATCATGATGATAAGCAGCGTCCAGGCAGCCTTCCTGTGCTGACTTAGGAAATGAAAATTCCATTGAACAAAGCCCGTTGGATGAAGTAATTCCTTCAGCATACAAGATGTCCGTATCAGAGGGCTCATAATCTGTCTTTGAAATCTCAACAGCCTGTGTAGGAAAATAATTTTAGGATCCAACTGACAACACTTCTGTCATAATTAATCATATACAAAAATTATTCGCACCCTCTCAAGGGCACCGTCATAACTTGTAAATTGAAACAACTATAACAATATGTTGATTTAGAAGTCCTGTACATTAGCCATAAGGAAATAGTTTTCATGTTGATTGGATCTGCATAATATTAACCACAAATTTTAAACATACCATAGTACAGGCAGACCCTGCACATTTTTTGGTTCAAACACAAAAATTTTAATAGAATTACTGAACTAATGCTTTTCATTATCAGCTCCCTATCCACTTTTCATTGTCTTTATTATTATTATTATTAATACAATTACCTTTCACAGGAAAAAAAAAAAACAGTTATTGAAAAGTCTTAGTATGTACACCATATAAGGCAGCAATTAAAGAAAATAACGAGCCACTGGGCCTAGCCCAGTTGGTGAGGGTAAGGGGGAAAGGTTTAGGATTAGGCAAAGTCTAGGGGTCGAATTCCCTCCAACCAAAAAAATAAAATAAAAAAACATCTAAAGCACACAACTAATAGGAAACCCCAAAAAAAAAATCCTGGGTAATTGCATGAAATTTGTAGTATATTACAAACATTACGTATGTTGACACTCATCCATATATTTGGAATCATTGATAGGAAAAAAAAAAACCCAAAGTTATAAAAAGACAGAAGCAGCAAAGAAGGTACATAAGGTGTGAACTTACCCGATCTAAAAAATAAATAGCAACTCTGGGTAGCATTTCCAATTCATTTCTCCGGTTGTATGTGGCTTGAATGGCTGCATCCTTCCACAACTCCTCGACTAATGGTGCATACTCATGGGTGGAAGCTGGGAAAATGGATTCCAAATTACCTGACATCATAACTTGGAGAAGCCAATCGGAAAATGCTTTCAGTCTAGGGCCAATGGAATAGATTGTTTTATTGTCATGCTGGTCCGTATTCCCTGTTGCCAATTGTTAACTTTCAGTCTCTACTCCATCATAAACCAAATAACTCATGTTGATATGATCATGCTGGATGTAAGTTTCTAATAGTTTGATTTTGTAATTTGAAATTCACACAACAATATAAGCATTAATCAACAAATAAGATATTCCACAGCCTTACGTAAGAAATACTTTAGGGGTTTGTAAGACAAAGAAGCATAAACTGTAACCTATAACGAACAAAATGCTAATCTGCTATAACATACCTGTCTTGGAGCTGTTCAAGATGCTAACCATTTTATTAGGATGTTTTTGAAAAATACCAGTTCACTAGTATTAGCCCATGTACCAATCACAAAAGAAGCAATCCTTAACTATAAACAATCATTCGATTCTCTGTTAATAACAAAACTTTTTTTTTGTGGGTTCTGGTCAAAGAGGATAGCCAAGTGTAGTGAGAGGGTGATAAGAGAGTCTTGACTTGAGGTAGGTAGGAGTGGACCAATCGAAGAGCAAGGTGAGGGAGGAAAGTGGCAGTGAGTAGGCAGGTAACCTTAAGGACATGAATTCCAGTCCAGAGGAGATTCTTTGGTCAAGCTTGAAAGAATTGAGTTCCAATCCCCTCCGAATGGAGCCCACGGGGCTTTATATAGGAGAGGATTAGGGTGTAATCCACTTGGGTGGAAGGTGCGCTCTGCAGGTCTGAGTTAATGGCATGGCTTGAGGTCCCATGAAGTGCAGATCCATGAGCCAATCTAGTACTTCAGTGATTTAAGCCTGAGGTTGTGGTTGGGTTTATAGGCCTAGAACCAATACCATGGCTCTGGTCCCTCGAAGTTTAAGGTGTAGAGCCTTCGAGCCCACCTACCACTTTAGGGGTTCAAGTGATGCATGCATTCACAATGCCTTTCCGGGAGGTTGATCATGGCAGAGAAAAAAGTATTTACAGCCTTAAAGATTGATTTTTGAAAATTGACAGAATCCAAGAAGCAAACAGCTTTCAAAGGTTTATATTTCAAATAGATTTTATCCAGTTTAAAGTTAGAAACACATCATCAGCAAATCCTTTACCACACAAATCTCAAAAATAAATGAAATAAACAACCAAGTTTACAAGCAAAATGGACAAGAAAGATAAAATTAACTCTCCTATACCTGAAGGACCAGGTTGATCAATAGATTGTCTCTGCCTCATTTCAATTAAACTTTCTTCTTCAAATCGTTCACGCCTTTCCAGCAGCATACCAAGATAGCCATATAAATTTCTCTGGATCACGAACTTAATATTCTGACGCTCATCTTCTGAGAAAGGAACATTATACAAAAGCTTGGCCTGAAATAAACATGTTATTGACTACTTGCACCAACTTCTTCTAAGTTTATAAAAAATCAAGCATATAAACATATTGCACACTTAGCTAGAATCATTTCAAGCCGTATCTCTTTTCTTCCGGTTTTTATTTGTTGTTTTGTATGCTTATACGAACATATGTATATAACAATTCTGGACATGAGCAACTAGGTCAAATTTAGGAATATAAACAAACAATGAAAGATTTATTTGCTCTTTATCTTATCATTTTATGCCTCACTATGGAAAAGTGCACTTGAAAATAAAGTCCATACTTATGAATATAATTGCAGTCAAAGAAACCAGATTTAATTAAATATAAGCTCTAAACACTAAAAATATAAAAAATATTAGTAGTTCTTACAATAGATATGCTTACAGTAGTTCTATTTCTCCAGTGTTAACTAAGATCTGAACCTTACTACCAAAAAAAAAAAAAAAAAAACTAAGATTTACAACTGACAAGGGCCTTAGGGAGTATAGTAAATTACAATGATATTTCTATGAGTATAAACGGAAAAAGGATGAAGCTATTTGGCATTCGCCATAGTCAAATTACCCAGAAATGAATAGAGAGTAAGAGAAAATAATGTTAGTTTCCTCCATTCATGAATTACCTGTTTGAATATGGTACTTGTCCCAGATTTATTATGGCCAACTAGAAGAAGTTTCTGGAGTGTTTTCTGCTCGGGGTGGTTCGGGACAACTCTGTCAGGATTACTAGCATCTTCCGCACAAGGATTAGAAGGAATTGGCAAAGACAAGACAGCACAAACTAGCTTCGCTCTATTCTGCAAACAAACTACCTCAGAGATAATTGACTGTCTGATAGTAGACACGGAATAAGAAAAAACAAGCATGCAAACATACCTTTTCCCATATTCGCCCCTTTCTATGATTCTGGCCCTCTTCCTGGTAGGATCCATTTGAACTCACCCAAAAGTGCAAAATCCCTTCACACTCGACTCCTGCCAACTGCAAACATGAAACAGGATGGTATTGACCTACAATTTTAATGACTTATGTGTCAGAAAGTTAATTGCATCCATCAAACCGACCTGTAGCATCCAGAGCTCTATTCTAGTGATTTCCCGATTATTTATCATTACGTTTGTGTTTCCATTGCTAGCATTTCGCATGATTTGACCACCAACTTTCAGATGGGGGCTGATAATCTGGCTAGGCTTATGCCCTTCCTGTTTGATTGAGACAATACATTACTTCCATTATGTTGAAACAGATTCAAAGTTTACAAATTCAAGAAAGATAATGGGCATATAAGTAGGATTCAAGGCTCACCTTCCCCCAGAAACCAGATGTTTTATCGTACCAATAGTTTCCTGGTTTTAGCTTTTTTGGTGGGTTTTGGCAGGTCTGCAATAGAACCATCTCTTCGTGACAAAGCTTCTGCCCATTCACACAAACATACTCCGGTGGTAGCTGGTTTGGTTCACACAACATCTCAACCTCCATTATCCGTTTCATTTCCAGCTCAGGAAGCAGCCGCTTGAACATACGAGAACATTTCCCCAGGGAATTTCGTTTTGACTCATCAATCGGACAACCAATACAAGTGATACATTTTCTTCCTTCTGGCATCGATCCCATCGCTCTTAGCACACAATGATCACAATACTTTGCACTGCAAACAATGCAAACTTCCTTTTCTGTGAACCGATTTCCTTTAAGGCATCGATGGCACAATCCTTTCTTCACATTGCTCTGAGGTGGTTGCCTTTTCTGGACAATCTGACCCTCATCATGACCAGATTCTTCCTCATAAACTATGACATTCGATTCAGGATCACAGAAACTCACAATTGATGGTCTTTTGATGTGGCATGGAGTTCCATTATTGCTATCATCAGGTAATTCTAAGACTTCAGAACTTTCCGATATTTCATGTGAATAATCACCACTGTCTGAAAATCCCAACTCCCCAGAGCTTCCAACGCCATCCATTAATTTTTTGGCACCCCCTTCACTATCTAAAGAACCTAGCGCACTCGAGCTATCTAATACACTCGATGAAACAAAATCATGGCCATCACAACTGTCAAATGGGATCACTGAATTTGGAGACCCAATTTCTTTGGAGCCTAATTGTTGCCCGTCCGACAACTTCTTGCTCACAGGGTCACTCTTTACTATCGGTTGAATAACTGGCAATGATAAATTACTCAACAGCGAGGCTGAGACAACTGCCGCAGCAGTCGGAATTCGGCCAATATCCACCGGAACTACCCGGGGAATATCGTAAGCGACCGGAGGACCATGGTACTCCATGGCAAACGAGTACTCCACGTTAAACTCGTCATCATCGACATCACGAGGAATTGAAGACACAACAGGCAAGATTTTTCTCAGAAGCCCAGTCATGTTGCTGTTCTCATACAAATTCAACTAAAAGAAAAATAAACCCTAACACTAATTCAAAACCCCATGTAGCAAAACCCCCAAACTAAGCCTAAACTCGCTCCTTCTCAGCACAAAACAGAGCAAAAGAAGAGATTCAAGACACAAGAGGCAGAATTTTCTCAGAAGCCCAATCACGTTCCCGTTCTCATTCAAATTCAACCCCAGAAACCGAAATCCTAACCCTAATTTCAAAACCTCACGTAGCAAAACGACCACACTGAGCCAAAACTTGCTCTTTCTCAGCTCAAAACAGAGCAAAAGAGGAGCTTCAAGACACAAGAGGCAGAATTTTTCTCAGAAGCCCAGTCATCTTCCCGTACTCACTCAAATTCAACTCAAAAACTCAATCCCTAACCCTAATTTCAAAACCCCACGTAGCAAAACCACCAAACTCAGCCAAAACTCGCTCTTTCTCAGCTCAAAACAGAGTAAAAGAGGAGCTTCAACAACAAGGGTTATATCATGCCACAAAGCTTCCCCGTTTTGTTATTCGTCTATGGAAAATACCTTAACCCAAACCAAAATTCTTGCAAAGTATTGAAAATCAGTGAAGTGGAATCGGTCCATGAATGAGAATCAAAGACGAAATTGATATGAAATTAACAAAGTGTATAGACAGGTGTAAGAAATTGGTTGGATGATTGGGTCTTCTCTTCCAAGTAAACGATAGGTATTGGAGTGTGGAGAGAAGACCGAGAAGACTATGATGCCGGATTTCTCCATTGACGCGTTGAGAGGAAATTGCTTCGAAAATATAAGCCAAAAAAAAAAAAAAAAAAAACTAACTCAAAAGTGCGGTTTTCAGTTGGGAGCTATTATTCTCTGCAAGTAGGTGCATGGTATGAAGGAATTTCGGTTTCCTTGTTATTACAAACTTGGCTTTTAGGTCTTTTTGTTGCAATTGAAGGATATTTTTGTCCGGACATCCAAGAGATGGACTTTTCGTTTTTGATTTATCATGGATATTGTTGCAGGTGAATATAACCTGATGTGTCCCGCTTCGATTTGAATATGAATAACGCGGTTGACGTTTGACTTATATTAGCGTGATTGGCTATGTTTGGAGTTCCGAACCTTTCATTTCCTTTACTTTCTTGCTATTTACTGCATAAACTAGAGTTTACAAGATCAACAAATACTCAAATAATTATTAGATGTTATAATTTAAATTATTTAAATGATCTAACGGTCATTTAAGTGTATATTGATTTTGACTAAATTAAAAAATACTGAACTAGATCATGACTTGATCAATTAGGTTCAAATCTAAATTTTGAATTAGATTGGTTAATTTAGTTTAATTTGGTTTGGTTCTAAAATGGGTTGGGTTTAATCTTAATTTGATTTTAGGAAAAATTATACGTTGCCCTCTTAAACTATTTGATGTTTTCAAGTTATCTCTCATGGTTTCGATTGCATCAGTAGCTCTCTAAACTATTAGCTAGATTGTATTAAATTATCCCCTTCTATTGATTACTATTTGTTTTTTTCACTAAAAAAATGGTATTAGGCTTGTTTTTTTTTAGATTCCTAATAGATCTAGAGGCATATCGATGAAATTTCATGATTTTTCACAATATATTTTATTTTATATGAATTTTACTTACTGTGTGGAGGAAATAATTCATAAAAATTAAAATATGTTGAGAGAAATCATGAATCTTCACCAATATACTTATAGACACATTAGTAACTTAGGATAAATAATGTATAAAAAGAATAATAAGTCTAACATAATTTTTTAGTTGGAGTAACTTACAGAAAAAAATAATTTGATACAATCTAATAGTTTATGGGGCACATTGATATAATTAAAACCACAATGAAGCATCATGAACATAGCCATTAATTCAGAGGCAAAATGTAATTTCGTCTTGATTTTATGTTAAATTGATCAAACTGAAATCAATTTTGATTTTAAGATGTTTTGGGAATCAAATAGAATAGAATTCGACCCACTCTTATAATATTTTAAAATTATAATTTTATATGACATGTGTCACGATATCTATTGTAGGATTCTTTCATTTATTTATTATTTTATTTTGTAAACGGTGAATGATTGTTTGTTAATATTATATTGCTATTTATATATGCCACGATAGCTTTTCTTTAAAATTACTTTTGAATCTCAAAATTTCTCTTAACTTTTAGAGTCCGTTTTCATTAATAGTTAATTTTGTCTAAAATCAATTTTGAAAAATTATTTTTTCATATATCTCTTTAGGGTTATTCAAATCATGTTTTCAGTGAGTTCTCTAACTTTTGTCACGATCACTTCAATCATGTTTGGAATGCTGGATTAAAGACTCGGATTGGATCGGATTAGGTGGGATAAGCTTTCCCATTGAATAATTATATACATTTGCTTATCCCTCATTTGCGTTTGGTACATGTTTGGATATAATGCTGAAATTAGTTATGGAATTTCTATCCTACATAGGTAGTGGTAGTGATAGATGGTGATGTGAATGGTTCTCTTCTATGGTGGCGGCGACAGTGGTAGTAGTGGGTGGTGAGGTTGGGTGGTGGGTGTGGTGATAATAGTTGGGGTGGGTGGTGCTCTTCAACGGTGATAGCGATAGTGATGGTAGTGATTGTGGTGGGTAGTGCTCTTATATGGTGGTGGTGGTAGGTGATGCTCTTCAATGGTACGTAGTGACAGTAATGGTGGTGGTGGTAGGTGGTGAAGTTGGGTAGGGGGTGTAATGATAATTTTATCTCAAAATAAAATAATACCACCCTGTTTTGTTATTTTATCCTCCATATAGAGGACATAATAATCCAATGAATAACTTATTCTGTTCTTAAGTAATGTCACCAAACATGGGATAATGATAGAATTATCCTATCCAAACCCCATATCACGCGTACCAAATGTAACCGAAGTAGTATTAAAATTTCTCAGCCATCCTATCAACCCTCAACTCATTTAAAAATAATTATCATCTCATCTCTTAAATCAAGTAAAATTTTGAGCTCTAAACGTGATTTTAAGAAAAACTAATACAAACAAGATTTTAAGAGATGTGGTGATAATCACTTCTAGATCATTTCAATTCTTTTTTTATTTTTTTATTTTTTTCACCTAGATAATTTTAATTTGAGGGTTGATAATATGGTTGACAAAATTTTTATACTAAAAGTGATCGCGGCAAAAATTAGGAACCCATACTCACTTTTAGTATGAAAATTTTGATAGGTGGAGATATGGTTTGAACATAATTTTAAAGAGGTATTGAAGATATAGTTCTAATAAATTAATTTTATGAAAAGCAATTTGGGTATCTCTCTCACTATACAAAGACTTGGTCATCTCTCTCTCTCTCTCCCTTGGTAAACCATTTAAATTACAGTCTTTTAAATTTTACCATTTGATTCCCCCTTTTGGACGGGTTGATCCATTTTCTAGTCTTGGTCTATGACCAAATAAAGTCATGATAATACATTGATTTCAAATTTTCTATTCCAATTTATAATTAGTGGATACTTTTATATAGGTTGAGCCTTAGAGACATTCAGCTGTGGACTTTGAATTCAAAACTTTGACTCGATGAATGAGTATTGGATTCTTCACCACTTGTGGAATTTATACAACCAATCCAGCCAAACTAATGTAAGCCAATTCCAACTAGAATTTACAAAAGGACTGTTTGGTTCTTCTTTATTGAATTGAACCGTTCTCTCATGTCTTTTTTTATAATTTTGTATATAAACTCATGAATGGAAAAAATTAAGAGAATGGTAATCACACAAATATTGGAAAAACAAAAAAATAAAATAAAATTTTGATTTTATGATACTAATTGTGATGATGATTCTTGCTTTTTAAAATAGTTCCATTCAAGTTGAATTTGTACCTTCAATTTCTTATAAACTACAAATAGATTCATTTGAACAATCAAATAGGCCATAACGACATATGGGTTTGTTGGAACATTTTTATTATGTGGCATGCTTCTTTCAAAGATTAGAAACGTTGTACTAAATATATGGCTCTTACTTACAATATGTATGTATGCAGGAATGCTAGCTAACATCAGGTCGATTTGATTTGATGCAAGTTGCATCAGGTACGTCATCTCAATTACAATCATTTGCACAATATATTTTGAAAAACCGACCATTAGATTTGGTACCCCTCTTGTCATGTCTACCAAAAATCATAGTAATTCAATGGTTTGTTTTTTTATATATAAAAAAAAAAACTGACGGTGAAAAAATGATGGCATTTTGAAGAACAAAAACTCATAGTTTTTAAATTGACATTTTTTCAAAAACTGATCTTTGGATCACTGTGATTTTTTGTTAATATGACATATATAAGAGGGGTATCAAATCCAACTATCAATTTTTTTAAAATATACTGTGCAAATAGTTGTAACTCGACGCAACTCGCATAAAATTGACCTCACCTTAGCATTCCTGTGTATGTATATGTATGTGGTGGAGGATTTTCCTCTTGGCCAGTCCAATAAATGTAGCATTTTGACACGTATCTTCTCTCATTGACTCCTTTGTTCTATTCAACGCTCAATCAGTCAAGTGTATCAAATCTAATGGTGGAGGATACTCCTTTGCATGTATGTCATGGAGGATACTCTTTTTTTAAGTATCCTAAAAGGTAAAATCAGTTAAGTGTATTATTGGAAATATAAAAATTATGATTTAAATGATTGCAGCAAAAGTCGGATTCACCTCAAGAATACTTGGGAGGCAAAATGTAACAACTAATAATGTTACGATTGGATTGGGCTTTTAGTTTGTGAATCATACTACACCTTGGGGTGTAAAAAGGCTCGGCCCAATCCATATTCAATTCTGACTGGGTCGGGCTCTGACTGGTCGCTCGATCTCCCACTAAATTACAGGCCGAGCTCAATCAGTCCGTGTGTGTAGACCAAGCCCAGACCCACCTTAAGTCCAATGGTACCTCGAACGCAAGAATTGGCTTCAGGCTTCAATCCTAATTGGGGCTTAATTTGAGCTTAACATATGAGTTAATTAATGGGATAATGATTAAAAAGTCCAAAATTGAAGAGTTCTTTACCACGTAAGATTTGTAAAGAGATTTTATACAAATTAGTCCCAAATATAACCATTAAATCCAGCATTTTTGGATTTTGGAATATTTCTATCCTTTGGCTTAAAACAAAAAACTTATAAAACTAAAGTTATATTTCTTTATTGAGATTGAGATCTTGTTCCATTAAGACTGAGTTTTGTTTCGCTGCTAAGGGACAAAAACCAAGCATCCTACTAAGGCATTTAAAATTGTAACACATCATCACATTCT
Source organism: Hamamelis virginiana (assembly GCA_017140935.1). Classification (NCBI taxonomy): domain Eukaryota; kingdom Viridiplantae; phylum Streptophyta; class Magnoliopsida; order Saxifragales; family Hamamelidaceae; genus Hamamelis; species Hamamelis virginiana. Next base: position 1,312,755 of record JAESVK010001359.1, on the reverse strand, counting down.
ACGATCCAATAGCGCACATAATTTATCTTAAAAAAAAAAAATTCATTTTCAAGAACATTTCTTTTTCAAAATTTTGAATTTAACTTAATTGATGTTGTTTTCGGAAAAATTGGTCTCGAGACCTTGTGTAGAAAAGTCTTTGCGCGGGCGTGCTAGGGCTAATAAAAGCCCAAGAGACCACCTCCAGCACCTCATAGGCCGTGCAACTAGAATGGAGATTCTAATACATAGTCGGTTACTATGCTAATTGGATTAGGCGATTGGCGAGAGTTGGACGTTCACTCTCTTGGATTCTTGTATATGGAATGTCTTAGAAAAACTAAAATTAAATTTGAATTACATGGAATATAAATCGATCAACTTGCTTGGAATGAAATTGAAAATACATTACCAAATTAGAAAATACTTACAATGCTTGGGATTACACTAGCTCATAGGAATGAAGATTGACATACTTGAAATGGTAAGATGCTTGGAAATCGAAATGCGACTACACTTGCTTGCTTGAAATAGAAATGATTGAAGGAACTACGGCTTGAAATTGAGAGAATGCTTGAACTAAACTAAAAATGCTTGAAATAAACTAAAAATGCGACTGCACCAACTTCTACGCCACATGACACTTCTCCTTTGATTGGTTATTTTTATGGTGAACATATGTGTACTGTTAGATCGTAAAATGTGATGACATGTCGCAATCTTAAAAGCCTTAATTATTACGTTTCTACTTTTTAATATTCTTTAATTATCTCACTATTATGGCGGACAAAACTCTAAGATCTTAAAGTTGCTACTCTCGCACTTTTTCAAATGTTGATTCACTGCCCATCAATCAACTAGTATTTGTCGTGTACCTCTAAACTGATGATTAGTCTTTAGAAAGGAAAAGATATATATTATTAATATGCATGCATACTTTAAATTTTGTTTATCAAATAATGGAAAAGATCCATGATTTGCTTCACAACATGATGCATGTAACTTTGGTTTCTTAATTATTATATTATTTAATTTGTATTTTCCCTCTATCTCGATCAATCAGCAAATAAATAAAAAAAAAAAAAAAGAGTTGCCCCATGAGCTCAGCCATGCATATCCTGCATGTGAAATTTTTTAAATTTCAATTTAATGAAACAACCACAAAACCTAGCTTGTTTACAAATTTGTGCAAGTTAGTCACCAATTTATGCATATAAGCCCACATATATAAAATAAAAGTGCAACTGTAAATATTTACAATCCTTGCTTGGAATCAAGCATGGCATAATCAATTCGGCGATCTCGTTATTGATAGGATCCTCTCCAGTTTATATCCTTGCAGTCGATGTCTTACGAATCCGATGAGAAAAGAGATTGACTGAATTCAATTAAGAAACATCGGAGATAATAAACTCAAGAAGGTGGTCCTGCGCATGCCCATGTGTTGTCCTTAATTTGAATCACTTGTCTTTTTTCCTTTGCTTTTCGAGCAAGCAAAATACTGCAATCACAATCACAACGCCCCTTAAGCTTGCATGTATATCTGTGGTCCAAGCACCACCTGATTAATTTCTCTTCAAAATGACTGTTCCGACAGTGGCCGGCCGGCCACCTGACAGCAACATCTCTTCCCTTCATATGCAACTTTTACTCTCTTCTTCATGTCGCCGCCCACCGTCCCTTTCTCCTTCATCCTTTCGGTTAAGTTTGGTGGTGGCTAGGATCGCCCTTAGCTTTGTAGTTGTGGTTAATAATAACTCTCTCTCTCTTACATCCCTTGTAATTTCCGCAGATTAGGAATCTGCTCCGTCACTCTCCAAACCTTAACCGATTTATCCAGACTCCCACTATAAAGAATCCACCGTTGATCACCTTTACTGGATTCCTGATCTTCTTCAACAGCCAAGCACTTCACCGGCCCATTATGGCCCGTTAAAACAGACAAGCAAGTATGAACTCCACCATCTCTCCTCCACACACAAATACTTTTATCAGCTGAACCACTAAACACTAAATTCCCAGCAGCAGCCAGGCACAAAACCGCTCTCTTATGCCCTCTCAAAACCCCACCATGAGATAAATACTTTTCCCGTTCCCAGAAATTGACCAACCCATCAGACGATCCACAATAAATCACAGCGGATGTCTGATTCACTGCTAGAGCTGTAACTGCATTCTCTTGCTTCAATAAAATCTGAACCATCACGTGTTTCGATTGCATTCCAAGTAACTCTCTCCTCCACACTTTCACCATGCCGTCCGCCGAGCCGGTGAAGACTAGACCCTCGAATCCCGCGGCCACTGAGTTCACGGCGTCATCGTGAGCGTTGATTGATTCTAAGCATTTTGAATCAGAAATACGCCATACTTTTAAAGTTTTGTCCCAAGAGCCTGAGTATAACAAGCCTTGATCTTCGTTTAAGCTTAAGCACGATACAGCGTCGAAATGCTTGATTCGTAAAACGGTGCGTTTTCGTCGGACTTCCACGTAATTTTTAGGATTGAACGAGCCTTTCATGAAATCTTTAAAAGTAGGTAAGCTTCCAATACGCCGATGAAGGCTAGGGTTTTTTAAAGATACTTTCCAGACTCGGATTTTGCCGTCTTGATGACCGGTGAAGATTTTCTCGCCGGAGATAACGATGGCCTTAACTAATCCGCTACTCGTTTTAAATCCAGAAAACTCCTTCAAATTTTTCCAAACACGAATATTCTTACTATCCGATCCGGTGTATAACAAATCACCGGACGCGGCTAGAGAATACACGTGGCCTTCTTCGCGGACGAGCGATCCGATAAGGCCATTTGGGGAAAATTTATCATCGAAGGGATTTAAAAGAGTAGGTGTTGCAGGTTGTTGCATCCATGGTGATCTGCTGAAAGGTGAAGATTGGTTCCACGGTGAGAAGCCGTATGGAGAGGCGTCGCCGCTCACGGCGTCGTAGTAGCCGGTGCTGCAGGCGGAGTCGTTGCTGTTGCGGTTCGAGTAATTGTCGTCGTAATGATCAGATGTAGTGAGAATATTGCTTGATTCAGAGTGCATGAGAGTTCCCAGCTTTGGTCGGCCAATAGACAGAGTGCCTCCTCTTTCGTTCTTCATTTTGTGCATTCAAAATTTTCTACAGGAAAATTGAGAGAGAAAATGTGATATAGAAGGATGAAATAATAGAAATGTGAGAGAAAGATAGTAGGGGACTTTATATATAGAGAGAGAGGATAGTGTTAGGTGAATGGAAGGCGAGAGGAACCGATACGTGTCGGGATGAGACGTAATTGGCTACGATGGAAAAAGTCTAAAAGAGTTCCGGGGAACCGGGTGAGCCGGTGATTTACAAAGGTGGATATGTGGACTAAATAAATAAATAATTGTGTGGAAGGGTTGTGTTTGCGTGCGGGCGTTTGAGATTTACACGCTGCTCCTCATTTGTGAAAACTTTCGGTTTCTAGAGAGAAGGCGACGAGTACTATTAGTACAATATAAAGCCTTTTCAGACATGGTGTTTTGACTTTTTCTTTTTTTAGAAAGGAAGGTTTGACCTACGACTTCTGCATGCACTTTTAATTGTTTTTTTTTCTTCTTCTTCTTCTTCGACGATTGTTGGATTTCCGTTTGCTGACTATGGGCGATCGATCTTGTTTTAGGTTTTGGGAAATTGTCAAGGTATTCGTTGCACATTGAAAAAGCATTCAAGCTTGTGTACACATATGCTTATCCAAACAAGTCCTAAATTAATAATTGCATACACATAATGTATATATAGTGTACAATATTATACGATCGAGCAACCTAAGTTCAAAACCTATATATATATATATATATATATAATCAACCAATTAGCATCTAACAGCCTAAACAACTGCATAGGAAATAAAGGATTATTTCTAATGTTAGTTTTCACAACATATTACTTGGAGAGATATGCAGATGAATCTAATTTTATAGTTTGTCCTTTTCATTCTTGTCTCTTCCATCGGTATACATCGATCGCTATTAATCTCAGCCTTGGATTTGGATGAAAGTTCCAAATTAACTGTCACAATTTCCTTCATTCCCTCTTTTCCCCGCAAAGCTGTGATTTTCTTGAAAATAATAATAACTAATTATATTGGGTAAGATTTCCATTTCTTTCTCTTTTTTTCCTTGGCCCATTTTCATCCAACCATCACTTTCCAATAACGTGATTTTCATACAAATATGCCAAAACCTTAATAAATTAATAGGAATTGAGTTCTATTCTTCACTGGTGTGGTTATTTCGCGACTTAAACAATGTGCATGTCAGAGGGGGTGACTTGTACATCCGGGATTTTACCTGCCAGGGGTGGGTCACAAAGTAGCCTTGTCTTGGTAGGGTTTTCTTGTATTGAAAAAAATAAATAAAATAAATTAACATATATATATATATATATATATATATATATATATGTTAAATTTATTAATATTTAAGCAAAAGCTCATGCACTTGTTAATTTTTGAATGACTATGAATCCTTGCTTTTGTTGGAGGGAAGGTTGTGTGTATATATATATATATATATGTTAAATTTATTAATATTGAAGCAGAAGCTCATGCACTCATTAATTTTTGAATGACTATGAATCCTTGCTTCTGTTGGAGGGAAGGTTGTTTTCAATATTATATATCAACCCCGTGTGTTAACTTGAGAGTTCATGATCGATCGAAGTGGGGCGCGCATATATGTATGGACTTGGAGGCTAAATATGGAGAAGATATTTTGATTCAAGATTTATTTTGTAATTGGGAAAAATGAAAATTTATGTGAACCACGAATATTCCTAAATACATTAATGTTTTAATATATAAATAAATTGTTCTAGCTCTAGATTCAATTGAACTTAATCTATATACCACAAATGTCAATACCCTCATGACCAAAACATCACGGCACCACCCTTCACATCCTAAAAGTCGCTATTTAATGTGGCGGCAAAAAATATATCAAATTTATTTTCAAAAAAATATGAACATTTTTATTTCTTCTATTTTTATTGAAAAATACTATAGCAGCAGATACTTTAACCCGAAATTAAAAATCACCATGACGTGTCATGCCTTGAGTGGTGAAATCTCTTCTCTCAAATTGTTTCCCTCTTTTTCACACGCCACTCAAACTACGACACGTCAGGGTGGTTTTTAATTTTTGATTAAAGTATTGGGTGATATAGAATTGTTGATTTTTATTTTATTTTTATAATATTGGATATTGTAGACCTAAGAACATCTCCAATGCAAAAGCCAAATTTGACATCCAAAAAGCACTAGTTGATGCCAAATTCTAAGCCCATTTGGCACTAACTGATGCCAAATTTGGCTTTTTGACATCAAGCAATGCTAAATTTGTTTTGCATTGGAGATGCTCTAATCCTGCTGAAATTTAGGCTGGAACTAATCCTTGAAGTTTGGTCATTTTTATTGAATGCTAGAAAAGTGTATTTAATTGCTTGGGTGTCATTAGCACAAATCATCCATGCATTAATCATCTTATCTATTATCCCTTTCAAATTATCCCCTAATCACCTTTATAATATCCTTTTCGTGATTAATTAAAGTGGGCCAACGCCTAATTGTCTGTTATTGTTGGGTAATGTGGTACAAAGCACCAGATCAAGATTCAAAAGTCATAATCCTAGATAGGGACAGGTGCATGCCTTTACCAAGAATTGAATTCAAAACGTGAGTGGACATGCACCTGCGCTTTGTTATATCACCTGAATGACATCTTCCTAATTATGATTCAATTGAGTTTAAGGAGGAGAACTCGTGTTTAAATTGATCTAGACAATTATTTTGCCAAGCTTCTCATTCTTTGCCTTTGTACCTAATTAGTGTATGTAGTTATGGATCTCATTGGAGCATCTCTAAATGGAAGCTCCTATTTTGGCATCTCATTTCCATATTTGGTAATGCTGTAGTATCGAAATGGGAGCTCCGATCCTCCCACATTTAGCACTAATGTGCTCCAATAGGGTCCTTCCATTTCCATATTTGGCACCAATGTTCTCATTTTTGCCATCTTTGACAGCCTTGACTATCATTGCCAAATTTTGGAGCACCATTTGGTAGCCCATTAGAGCATATTTCCTTATCATGGCTACCAAATTTAGCAATGGCAGCCCCATTTGGCTCCCCATTGCAAATGCTCATAAACAAGTACCAACATACGTCCTAATCATGTGACATGTTGATGTGATAGTTCACGACGTTTCATTATTAATAATACATTAATTATTAAAAAGAATAAATCATAAAAATTTTTTTTTTTTTTTTTCGATATAATAATGGAGTCCCGAATTGGAGAACATTTCTCTCA
>JAESVK010001359.1:1255410-1269757 GCA_017140935.1 Hamamelis virginiana | reverse complement strand
ATACCATATATATTATACATATATTTTGTGGATATATATATATAATCATTGTTTTAAAACCCGGACCGTTCATCGAACTGGAAAAGTTACCGGGTTAAGGGTCAACCGGTTGAACCGCCGGGTTGAACCGTGACGTCATATATATATATATTTATTTATTTATTATAATAAAAGCTGTAAATGATTCAAAATATAATTTTATTTAAATGTTTGTACAATCAATTCATATATTTGAATTTATTTGCATTCATCAAAATTGAAAATTGATAATTACTATTGATCAATCTTTATTATATATATTTTTTAAAATGAAAGATTAGAATATTATATTATTAAATTATGTGCTTTGGTTTTTTTTTGTTATTTGAGATTTTTTAAAACTAATTTGCCTTTTTAGCCTTCTTAGTTTTAAGAGATTTTAAAAATATTGGGATCATTTTAGTCATTTTAGCACCTTTAAAAAAATGTAAAAAAATTTAAAAATTAATTTTTTTTTTTTTAAAAAAAAAAAAAAAAAAAACCGGGTTGACCGGTTTTTTAACCGGTTTGACCGGTTGAACCGGTGAAACCGCCTGGTTGAACGGTTTTTTGAAAAATGGGTTTTTGTGGGTTAAATGAACCGGAAATAGGACCGGTTCACGGTCCAACCGGTTGAACCGGCCGGTTCGGTCCGGGTTTGATAACATTGTATATAATATATCTGGTATACAAAATATTAATATATCTGGTATATCACAAAATATATATATATATAATATATCTGGTATGTATATATCTGATATACAAAATATCTAGTATATACATATATATAAATATATACCTCCAAAAATCGTCGATTGTGTGTGTATATATATATATATATATGTAACAGAGAAGAATGGTGACGCTCGTCGACTGGAACGACGACTGGAACGGAAGCGACTGGAACTGCGGCGACTAGAATGGCGACGCAGCAGCAGCGGCGGTGACTGGTACGCAGTGGGTCTTCTCCTCTTCTTCCTCCTCTTCTTTTTCTTCTTCTTTTTCTTCAAATGGCTTTGAGGTTTTGCTGAAGGGGTTAGGGCTTCGAAGAGGTGGAAGAGATGAGGGACTTGGGGGGGATTTTTTGTTGTTGAAGAAGAACAAGGAGGGGCATGCTCGTCAATAACAAAGCTTGTAAAATGCAAACCGGGGTGAAGAATCTTAAATCCACCAGCTGAAAAGGTCAAGGATTCCTCCCCATGGCCGGCTTCGTCACACTCCCGGCTACAAATTCTGACTCCAAACCCAACCGTGCCAAACAAAAGTTTGGGGTGTGAAACCCTAAACCCACGCTCAAGACCGCCAACCAAACACAACCTTACTGTCCTTATGAGCCCTATCATGCGTACTTATCACAAAAACAGCATCCCAGCGACAAGGCCAGGGTTGTTGGAAAGTAAGAACTCCAATATATATATAAATTTATATCATTGGGAAGGTAGAGAGTTTGCAGAAGAATAAAAATAAGTTGAGTCGGGGCGCGTTCATTGACTCAATGAACATGGATGCACACATTTTATCTATTTATTTATTTTGCGTACTCCTTTGTAGTATATTTTTGTCCACGTGGGGCGTATTTGGGAGTCGAATCTCAACAGTGAAAACACTAAAAACAGTAAAAATACTAAACCGTGAGAGAAATAAGGGAAAGAAGAGGAGGAAAAAATAAAACAGTTCAAACACAAAACAGTGGAAACACTAAAAACAGTGAAAACTCAATTAAAAAGAGAAAAGAGAGAGAAAGAAGGGGAAGAAGAGGAGGGAAGACAGAGAAGAAGAAGAGGAAAAAAAGAAAAAGAAAAACAAAAACAGTAACAGTGAAACCACAAGCAGCCGCAGGCCCGCAGCAAACAGCAACCAGCAGCGGCGGCAAGCAGCAGCAGCAGCACGGCAAGCTGCACAGTAAAGAGGAAGAAGAAGGAGAAGAAAGAAGAAGAAGAAGGAAGAAGAAATGATGTGCAGAGAGAGAGACAGACCTCGTGCAGGGTGCTGTCCAAATCCACTGCACCGCACATGTTTTTTTATTTTTAATTATTCTTCAGTCTTCTATCAGTTGCCACGTGCGATTAAAAAAAAAAAAACAGGGAATGGAGACGTTAACCCAATCATTTTCCTATAAATATACAGTTGCCACATGCGACTAAAAAAAAAAAAGGGCATGGGGACGGTAACCCAATCATTTCCCTATAAATATACGACCCACATGAACAGACGATTTGTACAACCAAGCAAGTTGAGTTCTTCATTGTTCTCTCTCTATAAATTAACAGAACTTATCATTCCTCTACCTCAAACCCACGTACAACAATCCAATATCTCACTAACAATGTCTCACTCCTCCACCGCCGACGACTGGACATCTACCGGCGACTCACTGCCTCCGTTAAAAAACATCCCCGGCGGTTACGGTTTACCCATTATCGGCCCATTAAAAGACCGGCTCGACTACTTCTACTACGAAGGCCGAGATAACTTCTTCAGAACCCGAATCCAAAAATACGGATCCACTATTTTCAGAACCAACATGCCACCGGGTCCATTCATTTCATCAAACCCACGTGTCATTACTCTTCTCGACGCCGTTAGTTTCCCAGTTCTTTTCGACAACTCCAAGGTCGAGAAAAAAAACGTTCTCGACGGCACATTCATGCCCTCCACCTCCTTCACCGGCGGCTACCGAGTCTGCGCGTATCTCGACCCGGCCGAGTCCAACCACGCCACTCTCAAACGATTATTTCTCTCTCTACTCGCTGCCAAACACCGAAACTTTATCCCACTTTTCCGAAACAGTTTATCGGACCTCTTCATCGAATTGGAAGATCAGGTTAAAAACGACGGCGCATCAGATTTTAACACTCTTAACGATAAATTGTCTTTCGATTTCTTGTTTCGGCTTTTTTGTGATAAAAATCCTTCTGATACGAATATCGGATCAAAGGGGCCGAATCTTTTTACGAAATGGTTGTTTTTTCAACTTGCGCCTTTGATGACTCTTGGGTTATCGAAGTTGCCTAATTTTATTGAAGATTTAGCTTTACATACTTTTCCGATGCCGTCGTTTTTCGTTAAATCGGATTATAAGAAGCTTTATGATGCTTTTTATGATTCAGCGACGTCGTTTTTGGATGAAGCTGAGAGAATGGGAGTGAAGAGAGATGAAGCTTGTCATAATCTTGTTTTTCTTGCTGGGTTTAATGCTTTTGGTGGCATGAAAGCATGGTTTCCTGCTTTGATCAAGTGGGTTGGCGGAGCAGGAGAGAAGTTGCACAGTCAGCTCGCTGATGAAATCAGGACCGTTGTCAAATCAGAAGGCGGGCTTAATTTTTCAGCGTTGGATAAGTTGACTTTGACTAAATCGGTGGTTTACGAAGCTCTAAGAATTGCGCCGCCGGTTCAGTTCCAGTACGGGAAGGCTAAGGAAGATATGGTGGTTCGCAGTCATGATGCGGCTTTTGAAATCAAGAAAGGGGAAATGATCTTTGGATATCAGCCGTTCGCAACAAAAGATCCAAAAGTTTTTGAGAATCCCGAGGAGTTTGTTGGGGATAGGTTCGTTGGGGAAGAAGGAGAGAAGCTGTTGAAGTACGTTTTTTGGTCTAATGGACGTGAGACGGAAGATCCGACGGTGGAGAATAAGCAGTGCCCGGGTAAAGATCTAGTGGTGCTGCTGTCTAGAGTAATGCTGGCTGAGTTTTTCCTACGTTATGACACGTTTACAGTTGAGACGGGAACGTTGTTGTTGGGTTCATCCGTGACGTTCAAATCGTTGACTAAAGCTACATATATTTGACCGTGCTATTATGGAGGCCTGTGCTTGTCAAATTGTTGTCATTTTACGGGTCCAGGTTTGCAACTACATTGCAGGAAAAACATGCTTTTGCTTATAAATATTGCACCTTTTGTTTGGAGATTGTGGATTTGATGAATTTTTAGGGATAATATATTTTTTTTTTTTGGGGGAAGATAATAATTGTTTCTGTGTGTATTTATGACATTATGTACTCGTTTATATGAATGTATATTAACATAACTATTTGTATATTTGTGCATGGGAATATAAAATAAGAAAAATATTATAAGACCCGAAACTTTATAAATCCGAAATTAAAAATCACCATGATATGTCATGCTTTGAGTAATGAGGTCTCTCCTCTCAAACTGCTTTTCTTTTTTTCACATACCATTCAAATCATGACATCTTAGAGTGGTATTAAATTTCGGGTTAAAATGTTGGGTGATATAGAATTGTTGATAAAATATATGTTGTTATTAATATTTTTTGATTGTCCGTAAATGTGTATTCATATAATTTTAAAAATTGAAAATAGGGCATGGCAAATTATAAATGTTAACGACTAGTCAATCATTACCCAATTTAAACAAGTGATAGGTTTCTCTTACCACTTGTTTTACTACTATTTTTATCTTTTATTGTAAAAATACTTGTGTGGATCTAATATTTTGAGAAACTGATTATTGGATTAAATACTCTACTTATGTAAGTTTTACATACCAAAAATCACATTGATCCAACGGTTAGATTTTTAAATATTCCACTATTAAAAATTATAATATTTCTTAAAATAGCTAAGTATAATAATGTTTCACAGCGACATTTTTCAAAAACCGATCGTTAGATTATTTTTTATATACATGACATACATAAGTAGAAAATCTAATCCAATGATCGGTTTATCAAAATATTAGACCCACATTAGTGTTTTGAGAATTAAAGAAAGCAGTAAGGGGAACTTGACCCTTTAAACAATAGTATTTGTACTAATTTTTCTACAAATTCATGTGACATGTCAGGGGGACCCTTAGGCGATCGATCGCGTAAGTCGCTTAAGAGTTGAGCCCCCTGTATTTAATGCATGAATCGTCCTTGCATTGCACGCGAGGAACCCATATAAAATGTGTAGTAGCCCACTTTAACATCGGCACGTTCTCCATATCATATCACGATGAGTCCCACGTATATCCCTCTTACACAAATGAAAAGAAAATGTAAAAAGTCAGCACTATTCCCGCTTCCCTTTCGCCATCTCTGCACTACCCACCCAGATGCATACGTACCTATATAATACTCTTAATCTATTTTTTATTTGGCTTAATTTCAAACATTAATTGAATAGCACTCAACGATGAAAAAACGTGTCTCCCAAAGTAGAGGCATGTGTTTATGTCTGAGGCGAATTAATATGCGCCCCTAAAGTCCAAGGGATATGTACGATAACAAAGCGTAAAATTTTAGCCATGATGAGAAGTGATTGGTTGGCAAGTTTGTCATTTCCGGAAGGAAGAGAAATTTTATTTTGGATTCCTACATTTGATTGGACAACATGAAAATGAAATCTCCATTCCCATAAGTTTAAATTTCCATTAAAGAAAATAAACATGGTACAGCTAAGCCATTCTTCGTTTTCTTTATTTTGAATATTGAAGAAAAAACAGAGTATTCGAATAAAATTGGATTGCTTTTTGTAAACCCAAATCCTCTAGATTAGCACAAAGCTATTTGGGTAAAGATTAACTGCCTTTTTTTATTCATACCAGTCCTTAAATAATAACTCATACAATGTTCAATTCTTAAAAAATAGGAATATCGCAACAGCTAAGAGGATAAGCATAAAAATAGGAAAACTTAAACCAAACAAACACATCCTTCTAGGAACAAACCCATGTAGAAAACATAACAAAAAGATCTCAATGGATAATCCACTATCTTATTTATTAGCACTAGAGAAACCACCCTTATCTGGCAACCACCTTTGAATCATCCCATGCACACGTAACATCTTCATTCCCTCTAAAAATGGCGTTGGGATCCTCTGCTTGCGTCCTTGAATACTTGCATTTAATTGTTATGCTGACACATCATTTTTTATCACATCCAATGGCTGGGAATAACTCTTGCACCAAAACGACACACCAGAGACCGTTTTATTGGGCTGATGGGTCTAAGCCCTGTTTGGTCTATTTTTGTTCTTCCTTTCTTTCTTTTTCTCTCTCCTCTTCATCCCTGAGATGAAACAATTGCAGCATCTCAGCTTGCGTCCTTGAAATTTTAGATAAATTTTTCAATAATTTAAAACACATGCAAATTCAAATTTATTTACTCCATGCAATTGGGTGTAGGATAAACAAATCAGTCAATTAATATTAATCTTAAAAGTTTAAATAGGATAATCAAGACCGTAAATTTAACCCTTGCATTGGGTCTCTTCACATCAAAATAATTCGGCAGAATGAACAAAGTCTAAATTTTAAATAAGTTATTAACTTCTAACCCATCTAACCCATCTTGATTAGAAGGGAAATAGATAACATTTAAGTTACAAACTTAGTGATAAATAGGTCCATCATAATTAATTGAACATTAATTTATGTAGGAATTTCCATTTAAACATGCAAGCTAGTCCACCATCTTAGTCATAATTACAAAGAGGCCAGCCCAATTAAACACTACCTAGCTACCTCTTGGTCCTAGAAACAAGTATATGTATATAGAGGCACCTTATTATAAGATGCATATTATGCAATTTCGTGTAAGATGATATGTTTTTATTTGAAAATTCGATCGTCGGATTAGATACTAATCTTCTATATGCATTTAATGTACAACAAAAAAAAAAAAAAAATTACATTGATCCAAAGTTCAGTTATTCAAAATACTAACCATGAAATATTGTCATAGACATTCTTTAGAAACTAGTCGCTGGATCAATGTGATTTTTGTTAGTTTTCTAAAATACCGACCATGAATCTATTAGATAATTGTGAGGTACATATTTGAAAAAATGACCGTTGGATTATATATTCTTCTTATAAATGTCATGCATGCCAAAAATCAAGGTGATCCAATGTAAAAATAGGAAAAATGCTACTAAGCTACTAAGCCCGTCCAAAGCTCCCGTACTTATTCCAATCTTATGTGGCAACTTCTTATGTGGCATTTAGTCTTCAGCCTTTAGTTAATTGTATTACCCATCAGTTAAAAAAGGATTAAAAAAGAAATAAAGAAAAACTCATGAAGCACATCGGGCGACAAGATCAAGAAGAGAGAGAGACACAGTGGGGGTGGGGGAAGAATGGATCAGCAAGGTTCCCCTCTCTCTCTTCTAGCTTCTTCTTCTTCTCTTCTTCTTTACTTAACCACATATAAAAAAAAATGAGGATGCAGTTTCTTATCCACAGGAGAGAGGAGAGAGAAACGGAGAGGGAGGAGAGAGAAAATAAAGATGTAGTAGCTGCATTGTCCATCCTCGGTGCCGCCAGATCAACCAGATCAACACCGATCGAGGTCTGCTCTTTCTCTTCCTCTCTCTTCTTCTTCTTCTTATTCTTCATCTTTTATACTGTGCTTTTAAAAAAATGAGAAAATGATCAAAATGACCCTAAATATGATCTTATTTATCAAGGAGTCCAACCAATAGCCCCCTACAACTCAAATATAAAGTCAACTATGATATTATATTGTCTATTATACCCCTATTTCTTAATTTCAACAAGCTTGTTAATTTCTTTAAATTTTCTGTTTTAAAATTAAATATTTATGAATGCTTTTTATTTGAAATTTATGCTAAATGTTTTGGATATGGTAAGTTTGTTTGAATTTGAATTGAGATTAAAGATTTCATGGAGTTCATATTATCTAAACAATGAGTTGGTTTTGGGTTTTCTAAATCAAAACAAGCTAATGATTAATATTTATGGTAAGTTTGTTTGAATTTTAATTGAGATTAAAGATTTCATGGAGTCATTATGATTATTTGTAGAGCATAATATTCATAAAAAAATATATAAATCCAACAATTAATTTTTTAAAATTTATTTTATAATTAACCCTCCGCAAGTCATTCGATATTTATATATATTTACATCCGGCCTAGTTGTCGTGGTGTGGGCATTAGAACTGGGCCGCAGATTCCTGTGAGAGCCTATACGATGCATAGATCCATCATCAACGAATTTTCTGGCCCATTATGTTGCCTAATGGGTTGGTCCCCCGCCCTACCTCCAACATAAAAAAGAAGACTAGACTAGAGTTGCGTTGGTGGTTGGGCCCTCAGTTAGTTTTTTCTATAGCTTTGGGCTTGGAGGCTTCGGAATCTTTTCAGGGTCCTTGGATGAAGCTTTGAGGTTTTCTTATGTACTCTGTTTCCATCTCAAATTATGTGGAAAAGTAGAAGAAAAAAAAATTACTAGAAATTAATTTATTTTTACGATGTTAATTCAAGATACAGCATATATTGTATTAACACTAGCTTTATAAGCTCAAACATGGGCAACACCAAGCCTTAGATCAACAAAGATTGACAGCAACTGGTGTTAACCCAGTTGGCGGGCGTTGGGTTGGGGTAGGGTTTGTAGGGTCTCGAGTGTCTTCTAGTCAATTGATATTTTTTGAAATCACAGTGTCTTTCTTAACATTTTCTATATAATTATAGGATCTTGGGTAATTCTATATGCACCACAGAAAGATTTTTCCACACCCATTTATTTTTACATCCACCCCCTTTGGGAAAATGATCAATTACCCCCTATGTAGGATCTTATTTATCAAGAAACCCAATGAACTTGATTCTATACCAATCCCCCCCTACAGGTCAATTTCGAAGTCAACTGTTATTTTTATTTGTCTATTATACCCCTTCTTTCATTTTAGCAAGTTTTTAATTTTACCATATTAATGATGGTCATTGATTTGAAATTTATGATCATAATTAATTGGATATAGTAAGTTTTTTTGAATTCGGATTGCATATCTCAGCCGTTATCTTTTTGATTTGTTGGATATAGTAGGTTTAGTTTTTGAATTCGAATTTTGTAAAAACGTTTTTGAACCGAAGTTCATCAGCCGGAGTTTATATGAGTTCTCATTTTCCGGCCACTAATTTTCATTGAAACAATCTTTTTTCTTGTTTCGAAAGTTATTGGCATTAATCTTAGATGGCAGATTTTTGATTACACAATATAGTTTCCGTTAGTTATTATATTTACAGTCATATATACATATATACTGCAATGTAAATACTTGTATACTTCAGTTTAGTTTGTTGTACACATTTCAGGTTTTTTGATTTTGATGGGATGTTTTAGTTTTTTATTTGAATGATCAACAAAGTTCGGACATATATTACATATATATATTAATAATAGATTCATATTTTCTCCTTTTTTATCAACTTACCGGTTATTAGATTCATATTTCGTTTAATGTATACATATAATAACATTTCATGTTGAATGATGGAAAATCACAGTTTATGTATATATAAATGCAGCTATGTATACATAAGTGTAATATGTAAAGTATGAATATTTCACATTAGTTTGATGTATATATTTCCGGTTATTTGATTTTGTTGGGATTTTTTTAGTTTTTTATTTGAATGATCATAAAAATTCGGACATAGAACCAACAAATTTTTCAAAATTTGAAGTTCTCATGTATACATTTTTGATGCCATGTGATTGTTGATTTTATGAAATGGTTTGATGGGATATGTCACATGCTATAGTTTTTGAATACGCCTCAAATTTATGCTCCGTATTCGCCAATATGAATACGCCTTTAAGTGGATCATACGTCTTTAGAATCTTGAATATGTCGATGTCGTGCTTCGTGCACATCTGAGTATTCAACTTTCTGTTTAAGATTGCGTTATAAAGATTCGAAAAAGGTGTTTTCTTCAACACCTCCCTATGCTGCACACTGAGATTGGCCTCATTCAGCAACGAAACTGTTGCATGAAGGTTCGATCTGTAGTTGTACATAGGTTTTGAACCTGTGTATACATTCAAAAAAATTATATTAGCTTTACTATATAACATCAACATTATACATGTATAAGAAGCTATCAGTTCCATTTGATTTCATCAAATTTGTCCCAACCACTCCATAAGACAAATAACATGCATAAATGGTTTATAAAATTGTATAAACCTAATAGCAAGTATACAAAGTAATCATGTATACACAAACATGAATCAATATATAATAAACCAAAAAACATTAATTTTATCAAATTACACATTTACGGTTCCTAATAACATATATACAAAATTAGACATGAATACACAAACTAAAATCAAAATATAAAAACGTTGCTTTATGTGTTAAAGAGCCATAGTATACATTTTTTTCAAATGTATACATGTAATATATAGTATACATTTATACAATCTAAACTAATATTACGAAAAAACCATAACTTCTAATTTTTCAAAATAAACACTTGTATACATTTTACCTTTTTTGTATACATTCGGTTTTGGGAAATCAATGAGCCTACGATATGAGATTTTCTGATGTAAAAATCATAAAAAATCAAATCTTACAAACCCTAATAACTTAAAGATTATTTCTTTAAACAATGACGGATCATAAAAACTTAAAAAACAGGGTAAAATGTAAAACCCATCAAAAATTTTGAAATCTACGAATGTATATATTGCAAAATGTATACATTATTCCAAACTAATATTACGAAAAATTCATATCTTTTAATATAAAAACTTAAAAAGTTGTATACATTTTACCCTGTTTTTCATACATATTTTTTTGGGAAAGCAATGAGCTTACAATATGAGCTTTTGTGACGTAAAAAACATAAATCACATAAAACCCCTAAAAAATATAAAAAAAGTAAATATTGATTTTAAAAATCAAATCTTACAAACCCTAATACCTTAAAGATTATTTCTTTACACAATGACGGATCATCAAAACATAAAAAACAGGGTAGAATGGAAAACCAAACAAAAATTATGAAAGTTTCAAATGTATACATGTATAGACTCACGAAACCGACGAAAAACTTCATAAAAACCCATTTTTTATGCTCAAGAACACTCAATGGAATGCAAAATCCCAACAAAAAATAAAAAAAAAAATCCAAATAACCGGTGAAAAACTCAAAAACTTACTTGTTTTGGCCGTATCTATGTTCTTCCCCTTCAAAACCACTTTTGATGTTCTCCTCATTGCCGATTTTTTCTTCATCGTCATGATGGAAATCAAACGAAGAGAGTCGCTCGGACGGAATTAGTCACCGAATTTGTCTCTAAAGTGATTATGCTATTCTCCAGATTTTTAGCTTCGTGTAGTGATGGAGTTTAAATGTATACGAATTTCCGTTTCCTATATTCGCGGAAGCAGAATAGGTAACTCCAAAAGCAAGATCGTGTGGGGTTAGCAGCTTAATACGTGGATGAGGGTATTTTGGTCTTCTAATAGATCCTAATCACGGTTTATATTAGCTAAGTTTTTTGAGGGGCCTGATGGTATTGTGGTATGTTAGGGAGGGTCTTTTAGTATAAAACCCTATTTTTTTTCTCTATACACCTTTCTTTTTTTGGTAAAATAAAAAGCATTAAAAAAGGGTGGCAACACCGACATTCACAGGACAACCAATGGAAAGATGGGCAGTGCACGCACTCGGTGGTGGAAGTCAAGAGACTCGAATCCAGGCCAACCCAAGCTCTTGGCCACCAGGCGACCTATTATAGTGGTTCTCCATGCACCTCTCTTAGAGCATCTCCAATGGAAAGCTCCCATTTAGACCTCCCATTTTCATATTTGGGAGTGCTATAGTGACAAATATGAAACAAATATGGGAGCTCCTCTCATATTTGGTACTACCACGCTCCAACGGGAAGCTCCCATACTTGATCTCATTGTGCTTCAATGTACTTTAAATTGGAGGAAAGTACGATACAGGGTATTTGGGAGTGGATGTTAATTGACAGATAATTTCTCAAAGAGCAGTGCTAGGAGTACCGTCTAGCATTTCCGTTTGGTTTCCCGTCTCCACAGTGAAAACACAAACAATGGAAACTCAGTGAAAACACAAATAGTGGAAACCAGTGAAAAAAGAGAAAAGAGAGAAAGAAGGGGAAGAAGAGGAGGAATATATACAGAGAAGAAAATGAAGAAGAAGAGGAAGACTGAATAAAAAAAAAAAAGTGAAAACACTAAAACAGTGGAAATCCAGTGAAAAGAGAGAAAAGAGAGAGAAAGAAGGAAAAGAAGAGGGGGAACACAAAGAAGAAGAAAAAGAAGAAGAGGAAGACTGAATGAAGAAAAAAAACAGTGGAAACACTAAAACAGTGGAAATCCAGTGAAAATAGAGAGAAGAGAGAGAAAGAAGGGGAAGAAGAGGAGGGAAACAGAGGAGAATGAGAAGAAGAAGAAGAAGAAGAGGAAGGCTGGAAAAAAAAAGGAATAAAATAGTGGAAACACTAAAACACAGAGAAAACACGAAGTAGAAATCAACCTCAACAGTAGAAAAACAGAGGGGGCATGAGCAAATTTATATTTGGGCATACATAGCGCACTTCATGGAACAATGTGGCTATACCTCAAGATCAAGAGAAGATGCATGGCTACTACAGCAGTTCGTCAGCTCCTTGTCTGATGTCGCATGGACCCGGTACATGCATTTCGAGCAGAATCCATTACCGGTTGGAATGACATGAAGAAAACCTTCCTCAATCATTTCCAATACACAGCTAAAAAATAGGGTAGGGCTCGTAGATCTTTCCAACATGATCCAAAGGCCCAAAGAGACGGTTGCCCAGTTCGTCTCCAGATGGCGAAACGAAGCCATGTACTGCCAATGAAGATTCAAAGCGAGTCGCACCATGGCTACTGCTGTTGCACCACCTAAAAAGAACCAGCTTGCTTGCTCTTTCTCTTAATTTTTGTTTTCTCAACAACCAAACAGAACCTAAGCAACTAAAAAGAAGAATGAATAAGAAGAAGGATGAGGAAGAAGAAGAGAGGGGAAGATGAAAAATGCAGAGAGAAATGCAGCAGCTCTGGCGCAGGTAGCAGGTAGCAAGTAGCAACAGATAATGGGGAAGAGAGAAATGCAGAGATTTCAGCTGTTGTACACATCTCACAGCTTTTATGTGCTCCTCTGTCAGCAACAATAAATATAAAAGGAAGACATACACGTCACACGAGAAATAATACGGGAGTAGGGGACGAGAGTAGCAGCATTTTCCTTTCTCAAATATGGGAGGCATTGATGTCATTGCCAAATTTGGGAGCCATGGATGACATTCCATTGGAGCATCCTTTTTTAGGTAGGACTCTGAAATTTAAAATGGCAAATCCAAATGGAAGCCATTAGAGATGCTCTTAATACTTATAAGATGTGCGCATGTGTACATATAATACATATACAAATAATAATCGGGTTAGGAAGGTCGTTACCTAGCTTAATGCTGAATTAACCTGATGATGGATGCCAACATCCTGTTGTTACAAGCCCCACAACGAACCTCCGTGCTCTTTTCTACATCCTCGCAACGTAGAGAATAACCATAATGAGCTATCCCCAATACTGTTCACGTACCCACGTCCAAGGAGCCTTAATGGTGTTAATCTAGGAGAGAGCTCTAGTGAGAGAGAGAGAGAGAGAGTACGTAAGGCGAATTCTTGAACTTCTGTTCTAATCCTATCACCTATATAAGATGAACATAGTCCTAATTGTATATGGATTGCACTCATGCAATCCCATATCACCCTAACCAATTAGGATTATGACTCATCATAATACTATTAAGCAATGTTATTAAATCCGAAC
Organism: Hamamelis virginiana; assembly: GCA_017140935.1. Taxonomy (NCBI): domain Eukaryota; kingdom Viridiplantae; phylum Streptophyta; class Magnoliopsida; order Saxifragales; family Hamamelidaceae; genus Hamamelis; species Hamamelis virginiana. Next base: position 1,256,138 of record JAESVK010001359.1, on the reverse strand, counting down.
TGGACCGACTGATTCAACATGTTGAATCGGGAACCGGTCCCCTCTCCGGTTGGTTGAACCCCCAAAAACCCATTTAAGTCAAAATCCGGTCAACCCGGCGGTTGAACCGGTTGAAAAACCAGTCAATCCGATTTTTTTTTTTTTTTTTTTTTGAGGTTCTAAAATGACTAAAATAGTCCCAATTTTTTTTTTAAATCTCTTAAAGCCAAGAAGGCTAAAAAGGCAAATCAGTCTAAAAAAAATTCCAAATAGCAAAAAGAAACCTAAGCACCTAATTTAATGATACAATATTCTTATCTTGTTTTTTAAAAAATATATATAATAAAGATTGATCAATACTAATTATCAATTTTCAATTTTGATGACTGCACATAAATTCAAATATAAGAATTGATTATACAAACATTTAAAAAATATATATATTTTGAATCATTTACAGCTTTTATTCTAATAAATAAATAAATTGTATATTTATGACGTCACGGTTCAACCCGGTTGACCCGACAGTTGAACCGGTTGACCCTTAACCAGGTAATTTTTCCGGTTCGATGAACGGTCCGGATTTTAAAACAATCCTATTAAGTATTCCACTTAGACTAGGATGCTTGCCCTTTAATGGGCAGATATTAGACCGGCCATAACTTGGCCCAAAAGTCTCACAATACCAAAAATATCCTCAATCCCAACTAAACTAAAATTCACTATTTTCTTAACATCCCATCCCCATA
>JAESVK010001359.1:1233804-1254804 GCA_017140935.1 Hamamelis virginiana | reverse complement strand
TATTGTGAAGGGGAAAATACGTTTGGGAGCAATAATTTTAATTTTAATTTTTTTTTTAAATCACACCTACCTTTAAATTTTCTTATGAAATCAGGGCTTGTGTCAGAAATATAATCAAAATCAATGTTCTAGAGAGAAGAAATCCAGAGAAAGAATAGGAGTAAAGAGCCCTCAAAGCTCTGAGGAATGCAAATTATGAGGAAGAAGATGTGGTTACATACCAATGCCTTTTTTCAAATGATGGTTGATTTATGTGGATAAGGATTGCAGAGGAAGCAGGGTTGTTAGTTTGTGATAGAATGCATTCCATCCATTGGATCTCTATTAAAATGATGTGGCATCATCTCCTTAAAAAGCTAATAAATTCTAGCATCAAATAATGCCAGCAGAGGATCCCGACACAAATCTTACACCGAATAAAAGAAAGTGGCAGCATCGAAAGTGAGATGTCGGTAGTCGGTAGGTGAGGTGGTGGTGGAAGATTGATAATAATGGAATTAGCGGGCAACGTGGGTGGGAGCCATAAAATTTGAGTGTGAGAATGGGAATTGAATCTCTCCGTGACCAATTTATGAGTTTTTAAAATTTATTATTTATAAAAATAAGAGGATAAGCATGGGAAACCTAAATTATTTTTATAAATAATTTTTTTAAAAAAATGGAGAAGAAGGGTTCCGGCAAGAGTCTGTAACGCGACACTTGGCTATCATGGCGTCCACGTAGCAAGTCTGCAACAGTCTCTGACTTCACCTGGCACGAAATATCGAATATATACAGAGCTTCAATGTCCGACCTCCTATTCCTTTCCATTCCATAACCGACAATCAATTCTATATAATCAGCTTCTCTCTCTCTCTCTCTAGATCGATATTTTTGGGTGAAGGAAGAATGGGGAAGACAGGTTACATAGCGATGAGGACAGATGAAGCAACAACCGTTTCTATCAGTTCTGACTTGCAAGACCTTCGCAACGCTGCTATAAAGCTCGCTAATCATGCCATCAAGCTCGGAAGCCTTGGCTTCGGCACTTCATTTCTTGAATGGGTCGCTTCTATCGCCGCAATGTCAGTTCTCTCTCTCTACTCTCTCTGCTTTCTCTCTCTACAGAGCATGTGATATGATCGGTTGGTTTATTGAGATCCAGATACATACATATATATACATATTTGATATAATTTTTTTATTTGATCATGAATCATATTTAAATCTGTTGATTTTCTTTACTCGTATTGGTGACTGATCATCACTGTAATGGTCCAAATAGTCCACTCAAATTCATTTTTTTTGCATTTTAGTGTGTGTGTTTTAGGGGGTTTATTCCTTCTTTTTTTTTTTTTTTTTGGTGTTTAATTGTTGTGATTTATGTCAATTCTGATCATCGATTGAAACCCTATGCATTATGAATATATTTAAATTTATCCTTGCATATACTGCCCCTTCATTGAAATTATTTTAATGATTTGAATGACCACCAAAAAAGTAGCTTACAAAGCTGTGAAATTCTCAACAAAGGTTTCTTATTTTTCTAGTCTTGAATTTTTTTTGCTAAAAGGGGGTTTTCTTCTCTTTTCATTTTTTTTTTCTTGTCATTGTGGCCCATTTTGTGTAATTTTTATCAAATTCTGTTTCTTATTTATTAAGCTTTTGATCCTTGTCACAACCTTTAATTATGTATATTAGTAGATCCAACACCAAGCAACCAGTGATTTGGAGGACCCAACATGTCTTTTTACTTGCTAAAACCTTGTTACTTTGAGCATGCTGGAAAATCACATTTTTCTGTTCCATGAGGTTAACTTTTAAAATTGTACAAGTCATGTTGATCTTTGATACAAATGTTCTCCCGGGCACACTGGATTCTGTGTAATAATTTCAATTTATGATGCTCATAGCCTTCTATTTTCATCACTGTTTTTTCGATGCATCTATTTCCATCTATTAATTGGCTTTTAATCCTTCACATCTTTGAACTGCTGTACATAAAGTGCTATTTGTGTTGAATATGAATTAATCGTTGCATCCAACGCTGCGTATATGTATATGTACTTGTTATCAGCTTTTCCCTAGACTCTACTAACGTTCATAAATGCAAAATCTGTTGTTAGAGCACTTACTTGCACTAGACATTGCACACATGGTCTCACAAATAAATGAACCAGTAATATATTTGCAGATATGATCATGACAAGTTGCACAGCATCTTAATAATTAATATATATATATACAACAATATTTTCTGAAAAGAAAATTAAATGGGAGAGCAATAGTAGAGCCATGAGTATGCTCTGAGTTTTGTTAAGGAAAAAAAAGTTTCCATTCCTATTTTCATCATCATATCCTGAAATCCCCCCCTCTTCTGTTTCCGTTTTATGAGGTGATTATATATTGGATCTTCATTATTTCTATTAGTGTTACTAATTTGAGAATTTTCACTAGCTAACTTTTTGCTTGCATGTCCTAATTGCAGTTATTTGTTGGTCTTGGATCGAACAAACTGGAAGACAAATATTCTTACTTCACTTTTGATCCCTTATATTTTCTTTAGTCTTCCTTCTCTTCTGTTCAATATTTTCAGGTGATCATCTATATTAGCACTTCTTTTCTCTGATCTGAGTCTTTTTTATTTTTTTCTCTCTTTCATACTACTAACTTGTTTATTTATACAGGGGACAGATTGGAAGATGGATTGCTTTTGTTGCTGTTGTTCTGCGCCTCTTCTTCCCAAGACGTTTCCCTGGTATGCCTTTCATAGTATTGATTGATAATGTTTATACCTTTATGCAATGGATAATAATATATTGGTAATATATATATGTTATTTTGGAGTTCGTCGACTGAAAGCCTTGTTATCTTAATTCTGTTGAGCAAACTTTTTACAGTTAACTTGAATATTGTTATGTTTATTACGGGATTAGTGAACTGGTAATAATCATAGGGGTCAGGACATGTTTCCGTGAACAACCGACTTCTCCTTTACCATTCTCTTCCAGCTTGTGGTTAGAAATTTCATGGTTTGGTAAATTTCATAAAACAATATTACAAATTTGAACTTTTTTATTTTATTTTTCTTGAGTCTATGATATCCATTATGCAAATGCTCCTTACCCAACTTTTCGTTTTATTTTTTTCCCTGTTTGTTCATTCTCATATAACAATCGCATCAAGGATCACCTACTCCAAAATTAGCATGATTCACCAAATGCTTGGCTCTTGACTTTTGGTCCCAAAATTAATAGTATATCAAAGGTAGCTGCTAAGTAGGCAGACATCACTCAATCAACAACTGTTCCTATCATTTCCTTCCCACCTCCTCGGATAGTTGAGTAAGCCATGGGCAGCATCATATGAGGATGACATTCTGCCATAAAGGCTCAAGAAAAGAAAAATGAGCGTCGATGGAGGTAGTTGTTTAAAAGTCATACCAACAAAACCGAACAAAAACTTAGACCTAACCACTAGGAAAAGACGTGGCGATTCCAATAAAATCACGCGCGCTTTAACTGACTCATGATTTTTATTTTTATTTTTTTTGGTGTGGGGGAATGTTATGCAAGATGTTTCACTTTATGGTCCTCTTTACCAAGTTGGTTTTTTGTTTTTCGGTTTTTCCACATCATTGATCTTGTCTTTGTCTTGCCTTTGCTGGTTATGATTTTTTACTGCAGATTGGCTAGAAATGCCGGCCTCTTTGATTCTTCTCATAGTTGTGGCTCCCAGCTTGTTAGCAAGCACCTTTAGGAGCGACTGGGTTGGCTTGGTCGTATGTCTTGCTATCGCATGTTATTTGCTGCAAGAACACATCCGGGTATGTGGTGGGTTCAGAAACTCCTTCACAAGAGCCAACGGTGTATCTAACGTGGTTGGCATAATTCTTCTGTTTGTCTATCCAGCCTGGGCACTTATACTTGACATCATATAGATCACAATTTTAACAGCTTTGTGGATTGTTTTCTGGTGTGCAAATTCAAATGAACATCTCCTCGTATCATTTATTTGTTGAGACCTACAAATTTGTGTCATTTCTGTCACTATACATGTTTGTGTAGTTTATCTGCGTGAGATGTGTAAACAAAACCTTATCCGGATGTTTGTCTCATTTTCGAGTTCACATGAGTTAAAGCTCAAGTAATTTGATTATTTAAAGTATTATTGACTTTATTGATTCGAGTAATTATGTACTTGAATTGAGTTATACTCTATTGGAGTTTGACACGATAAATTTATGAATTCGAAAATAAGGTTTGAATTTAACTTGTTTATCTAATGAATGTTGTTCCGATCCGGAGTCGATTTCCAGCCAAATTCGAATAATTCGGTGAAAAAATAATATCTTAAATTATATATTTATCTATTTATCAATTTGGGTGTAAATATTGTATAATAAAAATGTTAAAATTTAGTCTTTATGAAAAATTCTTCTACCGTTTTAGACTTTCTAAAACCCTAGTTCTTGGATCCTTACTTTCTAAATGGTGGGTATCCTTCAATTTGTTCTCTTTACACTTGCTAAGAGTCAACAATTAATAAGCTTTTACATTTATGATTTATAGATCGACCTGTCAGATCAGATGCTCATAACTAACAGATTCGAAAATGAGTTGATATTATTATTGACCTGTTGGATAAATGGGATGGGATCATGAGTTTTTTTTTTTTTTTTTTAAATTGACCTTTTAAAAAAATATATATATGAGAGAGTGATCCTCTTCAAAATATATTTGGGAGAATGACTTTCTGACTCAGTCAAAGCAATAAACCGTTGTTTGCAACAGTGGTGATTTAAAGTTATAATGAACCGCTGATTTTCTTCATGTGTACAAAAAGTGCCTTGAGCCCCCATCTACCCACGAAAAAATAATCAATTTTTTCATCTTGGGTCACCATAATTATTCAATTTTTAAAATAGAATAAAAGTACAGAGAGAGAAAGAGAGCCAAGATTGCTAACATATGGCCGATTTTTTTTAACAAGCTCAATGCAATTTTTACTTGCCCCAAAAAAAAAAAACAAAAAACACCCAAGATCTCCTTCCTTCGATGGCAGAAAACATGGAAGAAGAACAAGAAATTAATCAAAATCCACAACAACAACAACAATCCTTCTCATCCTTGTTACTTCTGAGATTGATGAGCAAAAGAAGAACATGGGTATGTCTCTTTATAATTGTATATTCAATTCTCTTATGGCATGGAATCTCCTCTTCAAAATCCTCTCATGGTACAAGTCTTCATCTTCATCTTCACATTCTGGTTGGCCTGCCCTTTACACCTCTGTGCTCCCCGGCGTCGTTTTTGGGCTTCTTTCAATGGCCGCCACCGCAAGTGTGGCGTTGCCGGCCATGGTGGTTACATGGATCACCATAATTGTTCTGCTTACTTTCTTTGAGAAGCCTAAGAGGGCTTTGGTGGTGGAAGGGAGGAAAATTACTGGCGAAATTACTGGGCTTGTGTTGAAGATTTTATTGAAGGTAGGAAATGTTGTGGCTGCTATTTGTGCTGTTTTGGGTTACTTTGCACTTGTTAGGAGAAACAGTGAGTGATTGATTTCATGGGTTTTGATTATTTTTTCGTGGGTAGATGGTTCATTATAACTTTAAATAACCGCTGTTTGTTTATTGCTTTGTCCAAGTCAGAGGGTCATTCTCCCAAAAATATATTTTGGAGAGCGTCACTCTCCCATATATATTTTTTTAAAAGGTCAATTTAAAAAAAAAAAACTCTGGGATCATAGCTTTCCTTAACGAGACGGATTAGGATACACCTTGATCTGACTCAAATCCCATGCATTGACAGGTCTGCAATCAGGCCTAATCCACAATGTACAAAAGTAACATGATTAACAGCCTATGTAGGCTCCCATTTTTGTAGAACAATTAGTACTAAATATTTTATTTTTATCTGTAAGAGAAGATGCCAATGCAAAATTCATATAATTTTCAGATTGCTCACTTCAGAAATATCAAATTAATAACGAAAGAAGCGAATATTCTTATTCATGTGCGAATAAAAAGCGACAAAAATCGTAAAAAGGGTTTCTCCAGAAACATATTTCGACCTTAATTTCTCTCACTAAATCCATAGGGAAGATAACCCAGCAGTTCTAAGTCAAATCTAAATAGATTTTAGGCGAGCACGCCATGAATGTGTATATCTGGATATATTTCAGGTTCCTAACACTGCTTTCATACCTTTTTGCCCTTTGCCTCTTTGTACAGCGCATCAATGCAGTCCTGCATTTGAATTTGCAAAAGCGAAATTAGAGTTCAAAATAAACTGGGCAACCACAAATAGCATGAAAACAGTTCACAATGAGAAGAATGAGTTTCCAATCAGGTTAGGCTTATGTTGAGGCCATGTCCAAGTTGTATCTATTGCATGACTGATTCTTATTTGTAAATGTAATGATTAACACAAGAAAAGCAAAACCAAATCTAGAGATATTCCTTGGAAGTACTCATCTCGCTGTTGAGAGCAATAATTAAACAGACAATTCTAACCAAACAGTGACTTGGTTTAACCTCTGAAATAGGGGAATGGACATGAGACACAAGCAAACACGCTAAAGACACGCTGATACGGAAAATTCTACAAATCTAGGATATGACATGGTGGACGCAACATTAATCAAATATATATATTTATAAATATAATTATATTGATCATGTAGAATAACTTCAATCATTCAAAACGCTCCGTTTGTATTGTTTTTGGAAACCCTAGTTGAATTGTTCATGAAAAAGACAGGACCAAAAAGAAAAGGGAGAAGGGAGGAGGGAGGAGGGAGGTGTCATGTCAAAGGCATGTTGGAGGAGTTCATGTTTGACACGTGTCCAACCTTCTCGTGGCACCTCCAAGAAAGTGTCCGTGCTTCTTAGGGTTTAACCAAAGATACAGATGGTGGGAGAATTTTACTGATTTGGAAAAATGGGGTTTCAGTCCCCGTAAGAAAGTCACATTTGTACAGAGAAAGGAGGCAAGGCAAGCAATGGAAAGAGAAAGCCCAAGGCATACCTTGTAGTACTTGAGCAACTGTGGCCTCTTCAGTTTAAATGTTGGAGTTATCAGATCCCTTTCTATGTCAAATGGATTTGGCTCCAAATGAACTGCTTTTAACATCTCAAAACCTCTAAGCTGTGCAAAAGTCTTTCGGGTCAGAAAAGAAAACATGATCAAGCAAGGAATTGGCAACAAGGAGATAAATTTATCTACGTACTTGGTGTTTCTGACCGGTGCTATTGAGCTCATCTAAAATGTATTTCCTTGCCCCCAAGTTTCCACATAACGATTTGAAATCTCCAGTCTCATGATTGTTTGCTGCCCAATCCTCAAGTGCCTTTCTGTCAGGGACCACCACAGCCACAAGAAAGGACTCAAAACTGTTCCCATAGACCCAAATCTGTGCACCAGTGGAAAGTTAGTTGAATAAATTGCAAAACTATAGAAGAAAAGAAACTTACGTTAATGAATAAATTCATTCATTTCTTTCAGCTTTTTCATAAGAATCCATTTATTTTTAGCGAACAGAGATGAAATTTTTTAGTCAGCTTTACTTATGCATAATATACTATGGTTGATACAGCAACGTACAGATGTTATAAGAGAGCATTGCGAATATATGCCTTCAATGCTTTCAACAGCAATATATTCCCCTTGAGACAACTTAAAGATGTTCTTTTTTCTGTCAATGATTTTCATTGCTCCATCAGGCTGCCATTCTCCAATATCACCTGCAATAATTTTCAAAATTATATTCCTATTCCATCATTCTCAAATACAAATATAGTTCGAGTTCTACACAAACAATATGGAGAACAAGTAGGGAAATTTTAAAAGTTCAATAATTAAAATCCAAAATACTCAAAATGCCATGGTGCCTTCTAGATACGGCTTTAGAAAGATTGAGCATCAAGCAAGCAAAGCGAAGTTTGGCTTTGCGGTAAGCATGACTACATTTGGCATTGCGTAATACAAGTGCGTTTGCATCTTTATGCTGAAAATAAAGCACAACATGTCAAAATGATTTTAGGATCCACAAGTGCTTTTGCATTTATGGTCAGCAAAGGCTGCTTTAATTGGCTTCTGCTACCAGCTTTTACCGAAACACCCAACACCCGAAATGTGCATAATTCTGTTACTGAATGAAATCTCAAAATGAATAGTCCCATTCTTGGGCAATCTTTAGCCCAAGATGCACTTCTTATCCTTCCAAATTTATTTTACTACACAAAGTCAACAAAACACCCACTAATCTTCAAATCAGTTCTAAAAAATTTACTTATACCGTTATACATGGGCAGGTATGTACTTCTGTCAAGCAGAAAGCAGTTATCCTGAGTGTCTGAATGTTACCGGCTTTGGCTGAATCCGATAAGATTTCTTACCCGTATGGAACCACCCATCTACAAGGACCTGTTCTGTAAGATCTTGTCGCTTGTGGTAACCAGAGAACAAAGTTTTTCCCCTCAGGCAAATTTCTCCACGTGGAACAGCAGACAATGCATCATATCCCATCTCTGGCACTGACTCAAGCCGTGCTTCAATGGTTGTCATGGGGACCCCAACAGTTCCAGTCATAGAAAACACATTGGCTATTGATGTAAAACAACCCCCACAACTTTCAGTAAGACCTGGCATTTAAGATTTAAAGGAAGCAAATAAGTTGATAAAGAGGAATCCGGAGAAATGGCAACAAATTCCAATGCAGTAAATTATGGTGTGTTTGGAAGCAACTTAAAAAGAGACGAGCCTCTAATCACCACCAAAATGATTTCTGCCTCAAGATGTCATTTTAAAGGGGAAAGTACAACAATAATGCACAAGCACTTATAACTGTATACCTCGCTTTCAATTTCCAAAGTAACCTTTTAATATTTCTTCACCTGCTTCTTTTAGGAATTTACTTGAACAATGACATCATATGACCTTATTAAATTATAGATTATCCATGAACCAAGGAATTAAATATAAGTATCGAGAGATATATTGATGGTCCCAAAACATAGATATATCGATTGTATCGAAAATATCGATATCGATTTAAAGAAATGATGGATATTATTAGTTAATTAAACATGAAATTTTTCAGCATAACTCTGAAAAATAATGAATAAACTATAATACACAATTTAGAATAAAAATATTTCAAATTAAATATATATAAGACAAGTTTATGTTATATTTGGTATAATAAAGTGTACCGTGCTAGGCAAAATAAATCACAAATTTCTTCAAATTTTACACTAAAATGTTACATAACATTAAAAGTTTAAAATATATATCATTTACAAAACAAAAAAAATGAAAAAATGAAAAATTTTGTATACAAAAGAATCTTCACCTTAGACCAATACTTACCGGAATATCAGTAAATATTGGTAAAGATAAGCGAGTCTTATGTTGTATTGATACCCACAAATATATGGATATATCGAAGATATATTGAGCATATCAGAGATATTTTATTTCATGCCATGAACTCATACAAATGTTTAAGGTCTAAGTTTCATTAAATAAGTATGTCATTATGAAAATTTCTTCCAAACACAACCTATATGTCTTAAGAACTCTCAATGTAACACACCATATCCTTGTGATAAGGGAGCACAGCTGGTGACCCTCAAGAACTCCTCTACATGCCTAGGCAAAGGTGCAGCTCCAGATAACAAGATACGAACTTGTCCCCCTAATCCTTGTTTGATCTGCCACAATAAAGATATTACAATATGTCTGTAACACTTGGAATAAATTTCACAATACAAATGTGAGGGGATAGAACTACTGACCTTATCAAAAACAAGCCTGTCCAAGAGAGGTGCTGCTATGTCTTGTTTCAGTCCCTTCTCCAAATTCCTCAGCTTGCTGTCAATAGCTTCTTTATAAGCCAAATAGTACTAAGCAAAATAAAATTATGTGCATATTGGTAAAGCAAATCAGGAGGGGGCTTAGGGTAACACATACTAGTTATATGCAAAATCGAAAAATCTCTTTCTCAAGGCACCTGCTGACGAAATTTTATTGACCATGCCTTCATGCAGAAAGTTTAGAGCCTATGGTCAGAACAACAAATCAAAAATATATAATCATATCATAACATACATGTATAGCAAAATAAATTTTATACCTGCATATATACGTTCATAAACTCTAGGAACCCCACAAAATATAGTTGGTTTCAGTTCCTGAATGTCCTCTATCAAATATCTGACATCCTGTAAGTCACAAGCAACAAAAACTAAATTGGAAACAATTCTAGTTTGGTGGCTTAAAAAGAGGTCAAACACAAAAGAAAGGAAATAAATCATTGCAAGAAATCTTAATCTTACGCCTTGCCAAAATCCTATTGAGGAACCCTTGTAGATGAAATAGGTTTCCATTATCTGATCAAATACATGGGCCAGAGGAAGGAATGAGAAGTATGTGTCTTCTTCTGTACCCTGCAAGAAAATTTTCAACTAATTATATAGGGTTGCCACCAAGTAATAACAAATTATTGTAGGGAATTACAAGTATATCCCAATTGGAAGGGAATCTATGATTGAATTTAAAACTGGTGTGTTGAGTCATTGAGAACAATTTGGTCAGAAATAATAATTTAAGGTCACTTGCACAATAAATTTTTTAAAGTACAGGAATTATTTTCTCCAGCTTCAAGTAGGACCAAATTTTATCAATGGATGATATTCAAAACCTTGGGTTGAGGAGAATCCTCACTTTACGTGGAAATATATATATATATATATATATATATATATATCAAGAAGAGAACAAAGTAATCTTCTTGGCTTGGTTATAGATAATAATAGTTGTTCAGAAATTCCAACTCTCTTTCATATGTAATAAATCAAATTTCATTCCAATTCAACCTCTAAATGGGTGCTCTATGTAAGTGCTGATAAAAGAATAAGAACCTAATGACCTTGAAAATGGCACGTGGACGAATAAACTTCTAAAAGAACCATCGTGACTTTGGAAGGGCTGTGCACATCAACCCTCATATATATACACACACACACACACACAGAGGAATGCTAAGGTCAGGTGCAACTGATGCAAGTTGTATCAGGTAACCTCCTTTAGAGCTAGTTGCAGATCATATTTTGAAAAACTAACCGTTGGATTAGATACCCCTCTTATGTATGCCATGCCTGCCAAAAATCATAGTGATCCGACGGTCAATTTTGAAAAATGTCGCTGTGAAAAACTGTGATTTTTTTGTTCTTCAAAATGTAACCATTTTCACTGTATGTTTTTTAAAAAACCGATCGTCGGATTGCTGTGATTTCTGGTAGCATGACATACATAAGAGGAGTTTCTAATCCAACAGTTAGTTTAGCAAAAATTGATCTGCAACTAGCTCTAAAGGAGGTCACTTGACGCAACTTGCATTAGGTGCACCTGACCTTAGCATTCCTGTATATATATAGACACACACACATATTGGCCAAGAATTTTCAATCAGAACTGACATACTATAATAAGAATCTGGGGGTGATTATGATACTGTAAAAACTATCACTAAATGATGCATATAAAAACTTGAAAAAGGCAAGTGATGACATCTTAATGTGTATTTGAGAGATTGTCCTCGGGCTGAGGATGGTCGTAGATCACCTTCTTTCTCCTTCAGACCCTCACTGTGAGTTCTTAAAGGCATCCCATAAGCACTAGTACCACCAATAGCATCTTCGCCCGTCCCAGCTTTCACCCCATCCTCTTTATGCCCTTAAGCTGAGAGTTCTACCAATTCTTCCTTAAGATAAAAAATATTGATCTTTTGGCTGCTATCCTACGCGCAGGTGGGAAATCTCTTGCCTTAGCCATAGCTGCCATAACTTACTACTAGGTCCAGAGCCTTGCTTCCTAACCTCAACAGCCAAGAACTCCTTCGGACCCTCATCCATTCTAATCTATCCTAGCTTGATCTAACCTTCAAGTAAGAAGAAGGAAATAAGAATCTGAACATCTTTCACAATCCCTGGAGAGATAGTTCACTAATAGACCAAGGGATAAGTAATTCGACTCATTCACATCCAGATCATGAATGTTTGGAATCCATATTATGCAAGGAGACATTGCTTTTGCTAATTCGAATACCTGAATGCCCAGTATGGCTCGTAATAATCTATCTTCTGGGGCATACGATGATTCTTTCGCCATCTGAGGCGTTAATTTACCTACTAAAATATCGCCCGGCCTACGGGGTATTAGCAGCCATTTCCGGCTGTTGTTCCCCTCCCAAGGGCAGGTTCTTACTCGTTACTCACCCGTCCGCCACTGGAAACACCACTTCCCGTCCTACTACGAAGACGTCGTCGGAACTGATGTCTTTGATCGCCAAATACATCATTATTGTATACTCTTTCATATGTATGGCACAACCCAATCCTTTTTTTTCAAGTTTCTAATCCCTTACTTTTAATTTTTGAATCGAAATATCTAAATAATAAGAAATTCACTCTTGACAGTTATATATGCTGTATATGTAAATCCTAGATGTGAAAATATGCGGAATTCAAAGAAAAGAATAGGCTAGGCGTAAATTGATGGCTCGCAGTGCCTCCCTCTTGCCTTAGGCGACTACTAGTGAGCTTTTGAATAATTTAATAGCTCTGCGCCTGTCTCTCATACCTTCATCGCTTATTTCCACCCTTTGAGCCAGCGACACCTCTCCACGAATCAAGCCGAATCGAGCAATAAAGAAAGACTTGACCGCTTCAAGGAAGGGCATACATATACAGCATCCACCCTTTTTTTCAAGTTTCTAATCCCTTACTTTTTATTTTTGAATTGAAATATCTAAATAATAAGGATAAATCAAACCAATTACTTCTTTTGAAAGGGAAACATTTTGACTGTAAATCATTGATGAATCTTCAGAAAGAGGTTTGGAATTATTAAGGTTTGGAAACATAAAAGATCTCTTGTTGATTGTTTACCGCTTTGTCTGTTTCTAAAAGTATTTGGTCTACAGATAAGACTTCTGCCACGATAGCCCCATTATTTAGAATAACACCTTTTGGCTCTCCTGTCGTTCCACTGGTATACATTATCGTGCAGATGTCAGTCTTCTGTTTTGGAGGGAGTTCACAATCCAAACTTCCCTGGACAATGCATTAACAGGGTGAAGTTACAATAATACACATCACAGATTAAGACATACTCATTGATATTGAGATCTTACCAATAGGGAAAATTCTTCCCAAGAGAAGCAAGATACCCCAAGTTCCTCAGCTTCCCTCTTTTGCGCACTAGAAATCTTTCCAAAGCTGACAATAGCTGAAGAAAGAAGATAGATGCATTAGTTACCATTCTTAAAGAAGACGCACTAAACTATTAGTCATTTATACAGGAGGTGGCATGTTGACCTACTTTTTAGATGTGAAGTACAACTTGGAAGGCATGTTAGCACCTGCACAAAGAGTTAGCGTACCACAAAAGAGAATTTAGAGTTTAAAGAATCCATTTATCTAGCCAAAAAGGCATAAATGAATTCTAATGAAAAACTCAATCGGAGGAAAAGTCAATTATAATCTACTACTCACTTTAGTTCATGTGCAGTAGAGTATTAAGGATTGCAGATTATTAAAGAAACAAATTCTTGAGAGAGAGAGAGAGAGATCACAAACCCAGGAAAATAAGAAAGAAATAAAAATTGTATAAGCCACAACGTGCAAAATGCCAACACTCTCACTAACAATACTAGGTAACTTACAGAACCAAGAATTATTTAGTTGTGGGGAGAAAGGGAGGGAGGGAGATGAGAGCATGGTTTTATTGTAGTTTTCCTAGGTAACTGACATGGATCCTTCATAAATGTTTGTCTCTCTATCTGAAATCTTCCCATGTAGATTCTATATTTATAAAACAAAAAGACTAAATGCTATTTGTGGGTTTCCTAATCCTGGCATCATTTGAGGAGTCAACGATAAGTACTTGATGGGTTGTCAAAATTCTCATGTGAAGAAGATTTACTTATAAAAGGGAAATTAGGCACATAACCCAATTTAGAAAATATTCACAATCAATGTGCTGATGACACAGTTATTGAGCCTTTCAAGATTTTGCTTATTGCCAGGAGAATTGCAATACTCAACTTGACTCAACAAAACCTTTATCCCAACCACTTGCCTAAAAATTACCAAAGGAGGAAAAATAAAGTCCGCCAAGATTGAACTTTCGAGGTCTCAGATCAAAAGTGACAAAACTGAGGCAGTTTGGATAGGTTTCAGTTAATGGAAGGATAAATTTATGAGTCGTACCGAATAGTTGAATTTAATATATGTACGCACAAAATGAAAAATGAGTAGATGGGTTGGAATAGAGTAGACGAGAACATACAGCTGGTATTTTGTTTTCTTGAACAAAAGCTATTGCAACCTCAGCATGGTTGATGATGAATTCAACTGCATTTGGACCTGTAATGTGAGGAAACACATGAGAGTGACTCAGTTTGTGGTTTTCAATATTACAACTCAGCCAAGTTCTTTATTATTCTATACTAATAAGGGTTATAAAAAATTTCATAGTGATAATGAAAATAAGCACTCTGGGTTATTAAAAAGAAAAGGACAACATACCAAGGGTGTCATATAGCGGTACATAGGATATGGCATGGCCATTACAAGCCTGTGAAAACCAGAATCTAAACATTACAGTGGGAACTTGCACTGGGTTTCCAACATAAAAAGAAAAAACACCATAAAAATTAATGACGTGTTACAGCTTTCCTAATGTTATGTGAAGAAGTTGATAAAAAAAAATTCAAAAAATTAATAATAATTAATAAGTAACAATTTGCAGTGTATCTATTTTCATTTTCTGGTTCAACAGTAAAATTTTAACCCAAACCCAACGCCACCCCTAAATGCCTTTACCACCGCTCTGCAACAGCATCGTGCGAGCACTACATTTTTCACTTAACATTTTTTCCTTTTGAAAGTGGCCATTGGAATTAAAATTAACAACTATTGAAAATTTATTCGTCCATGAAAACCCCTACACACACAGACACTCACACACTAACACAACCTGGACTCTGATACTTGCCAATAGGCCAACCAGAAATAGAGCCATTGAACCAGTTAAAAAAATACAAAATAAGAAAAATATTCAGAGAGTGTATATTCAATTGAAACCAAACAAAATGCAATGAACTTATGCACTTTTGGCATATAAGTATTCACTACAAAATTATTATTACACTATAATGCCAATGGGCACTTGGTTTTGATTTTCACTCTCAGTTTTTTTCCTCAATTTCCCGAGTTGTAAGGCCTACATTCTTTTATTTCCTTTAATCAATATCTGCAGAGCAGCCAAAGCCCCACAATCCGTCTTTCATTTTCTTTCCTTTTCTCCTAAAATTATGGGTCTATGATTTCTCTCACAAGTAAGTACCACACATCGCTCAGAGTTCACACCAGTTTGAAAGAAGTCAAGCAAATTACAAACAAAATATACCTCCATTGCAATTATCCATTCTGGGCAATTGGTTCCATATATGCCACAACGATCCCCCTACAATCATAAAACCAATACTCAACAAGTTTTTCTTCTTCTTTTTTTTATTATAAAAATTTAATAGAAGCCTTCAATAAGAACAAATTAACAGTTTTCATTACAATTGTGCACTTACAGGATTGACACCACGGCTCCTAATGGCGGAACCGATTCGAATGGATGTATCATAAACCTCCTTATATGTGCGCCATACATACGGACCTCCCTGTAAATTCATTTGAAATTTTAGCATTTTCTTTGCTCCTTTTGTAAAATAGATCATGGGCTTTAATGGGGTGGGTTTATGTGATGCGCTATTCTGATCAAGGCGCGCTACAAGGACATGAATATCTAACTATATATGATTGGGTTTTATTCATAATCAAACACACACACACACACATGCATATACGTAGAGAGAGAGAGAGAAATGATGGAACCTTTGAATCGATGATTTCACGTCGACCCAGCATTTGATTGTTGGGGTACTTCTTAACAGAATTGCTGCCAAAAGAAACAGAGATTGAGAAGGCAAATTGGATAGAGCCATGAACACAAATTGAGAATGCTTCTGTGTATTTGCAGAAACGAGTTGATGAATATTTAAGAAATTGAACGGTAAGCAGAGAAGAAACAGATTATGGGGTAAACGATACGTCTCCGTATTAATCTATGGACTTTATTCAAGTTATAGGAGTTCGTGTCAACAGGCCTATTAGCTCAGTTGGTTAGAGCGTCGTGCTAATAACGCGAAGGTCGCAGGTTCGAGACCTGCATGGGCCAATCAAAGTTTTGTTTTTAATTTTCCGTTTTTTCGTTACTTGCCTCGAATCCAAGTGCTACGCCCTGCCTATATTTAACAATTAACCAGATGTCCTTCAAGTTGAAAAAAAGAGGTAATCGGTTCAAAAATAATTTAAAGCTTATTTATTAATAAATTTGAAGTTTTATAATGGAAAAGAAGGTATTAGTTTACTTATATCAACAATGGATAATATTTCGAAAAATAAGTCACACCCTTGAACCGATGGAATGGTCCAATCTGTCGCAAATTGATAATACAAAAGGTCAATCAGTCACAATTAATAGTTTAAGGATGCAAAGTATTTTTGCTGATAGTACAGTAGGGTCGATCGGTAATTTCTTCTTTTTTCTTTGTCAAGGAAGGGACATTCCAACCTTTTGTTAGATTAGTTTCGTTCGGTTCCATTCTAGACACCTCACATCAAGAGAAAGCAAATAAAATTTGCCGAAAGTCGAAAATTGGAACATCCGAATCATGGGACTGCATGATTCTCAACCAACTAACTCAATGGGTGAATGTCAAGTTGTCAATCAAATTACCAAGAGAGAGAAAGGATAAAAGATGGACATGTGATAATCATATTAATTTTATCCCTTGGAAGCGAATGAAAATCCACCACTGAAATCAAAGAATTTGATGTCAATCAAAAAAAAAAAAAAAATTCAAAAAATTTAAAATTAAAAAAAAAAAAGAAAATAAAGGAGGTTGAGAGGGACATTTCATCCGAAAATTGCGAATCATTCAATAAATGCTTAAAAAAGGTTGTTTGATTGCTGTCCCAAAAAAAAAAAAAAAAATTGACTCATTACATGCCCAAAGATCACGTATGAAAAGGTCTCATTTGCTAGCTAGGATGAATATCCTTAATTTATTTCTACCAAAAATATATATATATCCTTAATTTACCTTCTTCCTCATACCCCCTTTTGTTATTTTTTTAATATAAATGAGCCACATCAATATCACAATATATATATATATATATATACTAATATCCTTTGACATTAGTTTGGGACTAAACTTAATAAGAGTAAATCTAAGATACCCTACATTAGTTTAATTTAAAAACAGTTTAAAGAGTACGTATAAGATACTATCTAGTGGGTACATTCCATAAATTCCTTGGCAAGAATAATGTCTAACTACATGAGTGAAACTTGGATGGAGAGATGATGAAGGAGATCCAAAGGTCACTTCCATGCAAATCAGTCCAAAGTCAAAAGACATGTCAAATGAGCAGATCATCATGTAATGTAATGTATAAATGAAATTAATATCTTACCTGAAGAGCTCCCAGGGAGACTCCACTCCGGCCGGCACCTCTAAAAGAGCATCTTTAGCATAAATGCACCTGTAAACAGGTCCGGCCGACGGAATTTGATCGGTCGCCGGCCTTGACTCTTCCACCTTCACTGTATAAACCGACATTCTTACCTAAATATATATGTCACAATATATATATGAGATATATATTGGATCACCTAGTTGGTATATATATGCTCTAGCTTTTGCTCAAAAGTTTGTGATAAGTTAAGCACAATGAATAAATGAAACAGAGAGAGATAGACAGTGAGAGAGAGAGAGAGAGAGGGAAGGGGTTGGGGGTGTTAGTTGAGGTCCAGCAATAGCAATAAATGGAGGATAGGTTTAGGGAAGAAGAAATCTCAGCGTTTATGGAGGCGTTTATGATGTCCCATGTGGGTAACATATATAACCTTACTGCTCATTTATAATGATGCGGTAGATGACGGTTTCATTCATTTACCCCTCCACTTCCCTCTATTTACTTACCTGTACGTACACTCAGGTTATTTATATATTTTCTATTAAAATGTGTCATAAGCTTACCCCACACACACACATAAATACAGAAATGATCCACTGGGTTCCGGATCTCATTTGGATAAATACGGTCTACTCTGGTCTCATTGGGATAGTTGGGACAAGTATTTTAAAAAATCGACCGTTGGATTAGATACTCCTGTTACGTATGTCATGTCTGCCAAAAATCACAGAGATCCAACGGTGGTTTTTGAGAGAACTAACTATGAAAAAAACTGACATTTTATAATTTGATCACTTTAGTATTTTTCACAATAATAATTTGTGTAGCATATAAATTGCCATTCATCATCCGCGTATGTTTAGAGAAGACAATCATGCATGAATGACATACAAATGAACAAACTAGATGATCATACTCATCAACGGCCACGAGTTTGGATAAGGACTTCCACAGCATCCCAAGTGCATGTATATTAATTACATGCGTATAGAAAACATCCCAAGTGCATATTTATTATATAGTATAGAATTGATCCTATCAGCATATGCTTAGTCTAGTTAAAGGAAGCATAGATTGATTGGTATTTGTGGGATACCTATTTTGAAAAATTTATCATTGGATTAAATAATACTCTTATGCATGTCATGCATGCCAAAATTTATAGAAATCCAGAAATCATTTATTCAAAAATGTTAATATGAAATATTATGACAGTTTTCAACGATCATAATTTTATACATTTTGTATTTTAAGATGCTGACATCGGATAATTATAATTTTTGACAGACATGACATCCATAAAAAGAATATTTAATTCAACGGTCGATTTTTTAAAATACATTAGAATTAATAATCCTAAAAGTTACAGTAGACACGTGTAATTAATAATTCTTAATCTGGACGGTCCCGATTGAAAGATTTAGCTATTGGACTACATCAGAAAATTTGCAGATGTGAATCTATGAATAGTTGAGTGGTCTAGTGAGGAAATGGACAATATATTTAAATTTCTACATTGAGACTCAAAATAATTTTGATACGCTCGAAGTTGAAATTTAATTTCTTTCCTAAATGCGATGATACATATCACTGGCAACAATGTCATTGGCTTTTACACAATCATATAAAAACATACAAGAGTGCTATTATAAGGTGCACATGCATGACGCAAAATTATATCAAGTGACCTACATGAATGACCAACCGTTAGATTATATACACTTCTTTTCAATGTCATGTTCGTCAAAAATTACAGTGATCCAACTGTTAGTTTTTGAAAAAAAAAAAAAATAATTGGAAAAAAATTAGTGACATTTTGAAAAACAAAAAAGGTCATAATATTTTTTCACAGGGGCATTTTTAAAAAATCGACCATTAGATTACCGTGATTTTTTTTTTCAAGCATGACAACTACAAAAAGTGCATCTAATTCAACGATCGATTTTTTAAAATTGATTTTGGAATTAATCCCATAAAACTCACCTGACGCTACTTTGCGTCAAATGCATCTTATAATATATTTTCGGTATAGTTTGAAAATTAAAATACCTCTTTCGTACCGTATTGAGAAAATATATAATCTATATTTTATATGAATACTATAGTAAACATCACTATTTCAAAGGATTAGCAGTTGGCAAATGGTCAAATGCAATTGTATATATACGACCAATTTGATTGCCGATAATTTAGGTCTACGCTTGGCCGGTTTCGCAATGTCAAAAACTTGAATGCGTTTGAGAGAAATTGGCAATAAATAATTGAACAGTTTCTTATACGGAGATGCCCTAATCCAGCCACTTGGCCGACCAATAAATGCTCATCGAAGATTATGTTAACTAAATTTAAATTGGAGGCTACAACACGCATTGCACATTGGACCACGCCTCTTTTATAAAGTTGATTAAGATAATGATTTTTCTAAAAGTTCCGAGCAATGCACGGGACTTATCTTGGACCCGCCTCAAGGTTTGGGAGGCTCAAAGCGAACTCCTAAACCGGTGCCTTACTAAATACTAACATAATTTTTTCTTTTTTTTTTGTATGTAATGTATTAAACTACATACTTTTTTTTTTTTGCTTTGCTAGTAATCACACAAAATGTGGAGGCATATATCAATACTAAAATCATAAACTAAAAGAAAACGCAACAATAAAAAACATATGCTAAATAACATAACATACCCAATCAATATCACTATCTTCATCAATTACAAAATAACATCTCAATATCTCATATCTCATAAGTTATTTTTTTTGGCCATTTGAGTTAATAATAATAACAAAAATAAATTGAGGAAAAAAAAAATAGAAAAAGAGACTTAGTAGTATAAAATGCTTATGTGAAGGACTTATGAATAACTATAATTTTTTTTTTTTTTTTTTGCCCCACTCTTTTTTTTTTTTTTTTTTTTATCAAATAATGATAGCCCAATTACATTTAAAATTTATTTTTTTCATCAAATGTCATGTGCTTTCATGGGAGAAGGGCCCTTGTTACATTAAAAAATAAAATAAAAAAAATCATCATATGGCTAGAATAGTAGCATGGGAGAAGGGGCCCTTGTTTTTCAATAAATTTGAGGGCCCAAAGCGAGCACATTGTTCGCATTGCCTCGCGGCAGGCCCTAGACTTATCAATAAAGTTTTATTTAATAAATTATGATTGTATAAAATAAGTATTTTGATTGATGATTTTGATCGTTTGATCTTAATTATATTTATAGGATTAGAATATATATTTTAATAAATAAGAATGATTAAAACTGTTATATAGAATGGAGAAAATTAATTTAGATGTATTATTCAAAAACTAAAAATTTTAAAATATCTTAAAAAAGTAAAAAGTAAAGTGAAACCAATTTTTTAAATAAAAATAAAATATAATTAAAAAGACAAAAAAAAAAAAAAAA
>JAESVK010001359.1:1186369-1203804 GCA_017140935.1 Hamamelis virginiana | reverse complement strand
ACTAATCAAACTTTATAGCTATCCACTAAATATCCCAAATTTCAAGTCAAACTTCCTGAATTTTCAGCCTGCCAGCCAATTAATTGTTTCCATCTCTTATAAATCATAATTTACTTCAACAGGTGTCATGCCTTAATTAGGTTTTGCATGAAGTTAATTGAAAAATTTTTAGAACCATAATTTCCATTCTCATGCTTGAGCATCTTTGAAAGGCAATGAAGGTACGTAATATAAATATATACACACACACATATAGGTGCTAATATCAGGTACACCTAATGCATTTTGCATCAGGTGCCATTTTGTAGAGCCACTCACGATGAAAATTTTGAAAAACTGGCCGTTGGATTAGATACCCATATCATGGATATCATGTCTGCCAAAAATCACAGTGATCCAACGGTTGATTTTGAAAAATGTAACTTTGAAAAACTATGACTTTTTTGTTCTTTAAAATGTTATCATTTTTTAGCACTCAGTTTTCTCATAAACCAACCGTTGGATCACTGTGATTTTTGGCAGGCATGACATACATTATAGGTATCTAATGTAACGGCCAGTTTTTCAAAATTTATAGTGCGAGTGGCTCTACAAGAGAGCACCTGATCCAAGCTACATCAATTGCACCTGATATTAGCACCTTTGTTATATATATATAGGCATTATAAATGAAAAATACAAGTCTTTAATTTTGATTGTAAAATATTAATTATCTCTTTACAAGAAAATACATGTGATTTATCAACTGCATGGGCTTAATTAAACATCTCATTTTCAAAAGTGACAATACCAAATTAATCCTAGTGCTAAGAAAAGAGAGAATATCAAACATCTCATTCGTGCAACCCTTGAATCATCTGCACCACTCCATCCATTAAAGGCCTCTCATTTGGATTATGTAAAAAAGGCAACTCTGAGCAATTCCAATCATTCCATTCATAGTCTCCTTTACATCTCCCATCCTCTTATCACATATACCTTTCAACCCTTCTTTCTTTCTCTTCTCTTTTATAAACTCTCTCAAGTTCACCAATGCAGGCATTTTTCCTGTAATAAAGCTCTAGAAGCAGTACTCCAAAGCTGTAGACATCAGATTTCTGGGTAAAAACTGGCCTACAATTGCAAGTGCTAGATAGTTCAGGTGCATCCATTGTAAAATCATTGTTTAAGGTTGTTCTTAACAGTGGCTCCATTGTCACAATTCGAAAGATCCGAGAAGAGTTGTTGGTTAATAATTCAAAAGATTTCGAGTTCTGGATTAACTTCTTTGGAGGAGTATGCTATGTTTGGCTCTTACCAATACACTACAGTTTTTGGTATGGTGGAGAAGCCTTTGTTGTGTATGAGTACTTGTGCTTGGGAAGTTTAGTGGAGCTTTTACATGGTAAGATATGATTTAATTTTCTTTTATTTTCATCCATTTCAATGTTAATTAAAATTTTATACTAAACCCTTATAAGATTAGGCTAAATTTTATATCAAATTTTAATGGTAAACTCTTGATCTAGAATTATCACATTTGCTTCTTTCCTTGATTAAATTTGTGTTAAGGTCATGTTTCATTAAAATCATGGTGTAGAAGACTCAATTTTCCATCACTTTTTCTATTTGTGGTTAGGAAGTTTAATTAGAGGAGCTTTTACATTGTGAGAAATGATTTAATTTGCTTTTATTTTCCTCCCTTTCAGTGTTAATTAAACTTTTATTCTCAAGATTAAGCTTAATTTTATATTAAACTTCATGGTAAACTTTTGATCTAGAATCATCACATTCACTTTTTTCCTTATTTGAGGGAATTGAAGGTCAGGTTTCATTAAATTGATGGTAAAGAAGACTCAATTTTCCAACAATTTTTCCACAATGCAGGAAGTGAAGGAATCCAATTCTTTGCATTGAGTTGGGGAGCTGGAAAGCATATAGCCCTTTCTGCAGCCAAGGCAGTAGCCTTCATTCATTCCCGTGTCGCAAGAGACAGTGAAGCTCTTGTTTGTGGAGTGATCAAAGCTTCCAATATCTTGATTCGGCTTGATTGCTCTGTGTGTCTTTGTGGCTACGAAACGCCTTACCTTGTACCTCCAGCAACAATAATCAGAATAAATTCCGGTCGGGTTGCACCAGAACTAGCCAGCACTTGCAATTATAGGCCAGTTTTTACCCAGAAATCTGATGTCTACAGCTTTGGAGTACTGCTTCTAGAGCTTATTACGGGAAAAAGGCCTGCAGTGATGAACTTGAGAGAGTTTATAAAAGAGAAGAGAAAAAAGAAGGGTTGAAAGGTATATGTGATAAGAGGATGGGAGATGTAAAGGAGACTATGAATTGCTCAGAGTTGCCTTTTACATAATCCAAATGAGAGGCCTTTTACATAAATCACATGTATTTTCTTTACAAGATAATTAATATTTTACAATCAAAATTAATTAAAGACTTGTATTTTTCATTTATACTGCCTATATATATATATATATATCTTCATTGCCTTTCAAAGATGAAAATGGAAATTATGGTTCTAAAAATTTTCCTAAACTTATGCAAAACTTAATTAAGGCATGACACCTGTTGAAAGTCAATTCTGATTTACAAGAGATGGATATAATTAATTATTGGCTGGCAGGCTGAAAATTAATTCAGGAAGTTTGACTTGAAATTTGGGATATTTAGTGGATAACTCTAAAGTTTGATTAGTGGTGTTGATGGGTTTATTAATATACCCATTTGAGTCATAAATTCACTTAGCCCTTGTTTGGATCACAGAAAACCTGAGGAAGCTGACAAATAAAAAGTTGAAAATGCTTTAGAATAGAATTTATTTCTAAGCAATTTTCTGAATTTTCCTTTTCTTTTCGAGATCCAAACAAAACATTAAAGTTCAGTAATGAATACGAAGGGTTTATGGCACTACTGATAATCCGAAAGTATATTGATAAGCTGTAATTTTTCCTAGTATTTGGCTTTGTAATGGGTATTACGTACTCAACAAGCACAAATTCTTAATGGTTGAATTGAGCGAGCTACTAATTAGCCGCAACACTTATTCTATACAAAGGAAATATTGATATATTCTATACTTCATCACACTTGTGAAGCCTAATCTAAGCTAGCAGCAACACACTATAGAATTAAAGAACAATTTTCTTCCAAATTCGAATTCCTCTAGCTCAATCATGGAGCGGACATGTTTGTGTTCTCAAACAACAGGAATGTCTATCCATCATGCACCATGATAGACAACCTGGTTAAACTAAATTTTAAGACAAAATTGGACTAACATAAATTGGTAATAATATGTTAATCCAATAAGAGATTATTAATTTTGTAAGACGCTATTTGGATCTTAGAAAGCAGAAGTGAAAGAAAAGCAAAATATTAAAAATTGCTCACAAATGGATTCTCTTCTTTAGGATTTTAAAAAATTTTCCTTTTCTTTTTATTCTTTATAAGATCAATACAAAGGCTAAAAGGGTTTGGTAAACATCCGCTAAAAATTTTGATTTCATTTAAGTAAGTGAAAAAAAAAATCATAGGATAACTAATAGAAAAAGAGTGCAACAATAATGAAGATTCAAATTACAAAGAACTTCCTTTGATTGTCATAACGTCTCTTTACAGTACAATGGAAAATATTACAATTCCTTATCAGGAAGCCCATCTAACAAAGTGAGTGTGTATAGAGCTTTGTGAAACTATAAATGAGAACCCAAAATATGAAAAATATTTTGAAGATATACTACTTAGTAGCCTGGGAACACTGGGGGAGGCGGCGACGAGTATGGGAGCCCAAAGGTTGGTGGGAGGATAAGATCGTTGTAGCTTGGGGGTGGTGGAGAAAGGACAGGAGTAGGAGGAGGAGGAGATAGAGTTGGTGGTGGGGGTGGGGGTGATCGAACAGGAGGTGGTGGAGAGAAAACGGGTGGTGGAGGAGAGAAGACTGGTGGTGGTGGGGAGAAGACAGGTGGTGGTGATGAGTGAACTGGTGGTGGTGGAGAGTGGACAGGTGGTGGTGGTGAGCGGACAGGAGGTGGCGGCAAATGGACAGGAGGTGGTGGCGAATGGACTGGGGGAGGTGGTGAGTGAACCGGGGGTGGTGGTGAGTGAACCGGGGGTGGAGGGGAATAAACTGGTGGTGGAGGGGAGTGAACGGGTGGTGGAGGAGAGTAGATGGGTGGTGGTGGTGGAGGAGGATATTGAACCCGTGGTAGAGGGGATTGAACCGGCGGCGGAGGGAATACAGGATGTGGTGGAGCTGTTTGCAACGGTGGAGGCAAAGAAACTGTTGGTGGTGGTGATGACTCAGTTGGTGAGGGTGGAAGAGTCTGAGCTGGTGGTGGAGGTGGGCGAAACCTTCCAACCGGAGATCTACCATGTGGGTCATCTAGTGACGGTGCTGGACTTGATGGAGTCAAAATCTCAGGCGAGCTTGGAACTGGAGTTGGAGATGCTTCTGGTGTGGAGATTGTTGGGGTGGAAACAATTGGTGGAATACTTATAACCGGTGGCGTTGGTGATGGTTTTGGTGTTAGTGTTGATGGAGTGGAAGTGGTTGGTGGATATTCATCCGATGGCTTTGGAGACAATTCTGGTGTAAGGCTAGGAGTGGTTGATGGAGCTTCGATCAACGGTGTTGGAGACAATTCTGGTGCAAAGCTAGGGGCGGTTGATGGAGCTTCAACCGACGGTGTTGGAGACAATTCGGGTGCAAAGCTAGGGGTAGTTGATGGAGCTTCTACCGATGGTGTTGGAGACAATTCTGGTGTAAAGCTTGATGGGGTAGGAGAAGTTGATGGAGCTTCAACCAATGGCGTTGGAGACAATTCTGGTGCAGGGATTGATGGAGTGAGAGCAATTGATGGAGTTTCAACCGGTGGCTTTGGAGATGGTTTTGGTGTAGAAGGTGTTGGAGATGGTTTTGGTGTAGAGGTTGATGGGGTGGGAGCAGTTGGTGGAGCTTCAACTGGTGGCTTTGGAGATGGATTTGGTGTCGCAATTGGTGGAGTCTCAACTGGTGGCTTTGGAGTTGATGGTGCTGGAGATGGTTTTGGTGTCGGCTTTGATGGGGTGGGAGCAGCTGGTGGAGTCTTAACTGGCGGCCTTGGAGAAGATTTTGGGCTTACCGGCACAGGACTAGGCTGTGGTTTTGGTGTTGATGGGGTGTGCTCTGGAGATGGTGTAGTTGGAGGTTGTAGTTTGGGTGCTGGAGGAGTATGAATTGGAGAAGGAGTTGGTTTTGGTTTTGGTTTTGGGGTACTTGGCGCCGTTGAAGACTGACCACCACCTGCACATTTCGACCTACTGCAATCAACCGGCCGGCTCACAACGGGAAGACATGTCCTTAGCGACTTCTGCTTCGGCCTGTCAAGCAAGCAGTTGCTTGTGTCATCCAATACAATATCCGTCCTTGAAGGTGGCTTGCATGCTTGAGCCTCTCCCTTGAAGTAGTTGTAAGAGAATGTGAAATTTGACAAGCTTGGCAACTTACAAACATTCTCAGGCACAAACCCAGTTAGCTTATTCTGTGAAATATCCAACTCCTCAACCATCTTCAAACCTGAAAAGCTCTTGGGCAAAATACCTTCGAATGAGTTAGAACCTGCATCAAGCACTGTCACGTTCCCAAGCAACCCGATTTCTGGCGGGAAGCAACCTCCAAGTTTGTTGTTCAAGAAAACAATCTCATTCAACGTGTTTGCCATCTTGCCAATGCTCCTTGGAATGCAACCAGTGAATTCATTGTTTGCAAAGACAACAACTGAAACTGGGGATTCGCCTAGAGTTTCTGGGACGGTGGATTTGAACCGGTTATTATTCAAGAACAAGGCATCGAGCTCCTTTTCGAAGAGTTCTGCGGGCACTTTCCCTTCGAAATCATTGAATCTGATATCGAGGTACTTAAGAACCGGCAAAGACAGAACAGCAGATGGGAATGAACCAACAAAACGGTTGTTGCTAACATCAAACTCATGCATAAGTTGAAGCCTAGAGAAGCTCTTGGGGATGATTCCACAAAACCTGTTAGAGTTAATGTGGAAGAGTGCAAGATCAGTCAATAGCCCCAGCTCAACAGGAAGGTACCCAGCAATGTCAGCATGATTCAGATCAACACCAGCAACAACGCTCAATTTTGGGTCATCGAGGGCCGGAGCACAGAAGACTCCATTATAGGCACACACATTTTCACCAGCCCAGTTGCCAGTCGTGTTAAACGGGTCAGAATACATTGCCTTTTTCCATGCATGAAGAGCAATGTAAGCCCTTCTGAGCCTTGAATTCGCAAAAATTTCGGTAAGGTCGATCTCATATTCAAAATCATCAGGAAGATCACCGTTTTCTGGGAGCGTCAAGAGCTGACGGCGAGCAATGGCGGATGCCTGAGCTTCAGATAGAGCATAAGAGAAGGAAGTGAGAGAAGAGATGCAGAGAGAGAAGAATAGAAAGCAGCCCAAGGCCAGCATTGTTGGAGGGTTTCCCATGTCAGACCACCTTGGTAGGCCCAAGGCTGCTTATAGGAACCATGTATGTCAAGGAGGGAGGGTGTTATAATGGGAGGGAGGGGATGGTTTGAGAGGCATTGAGAGGTTACGGACAGAGGCTTCCAGTTTTAGCACCCGCAAAATCTGTGGCTGTGGCTGTTTATTTTGTGGTGCCTGAATGATTGATGCTTAAATGAATCATTAAGAAGAACTAACAATGACCAAGTCTTCCTTTTAACTAACTGCTAATACCAATTATCAATCTTGCTTTTAGCCCCGTGGCATGAAACCCAATCTTTCAGGTACATCATGGTTCTAAAATTAGGAGCAAGATCTAGGGGCTGAAATGAGATGAGAGAAGAGAATTAATGAGGAAAAGTAAGAGATATACCCCGCTTCAGCATTCTGATAAATATATAGGAGTTTAGATGATATATATGTAGTGATCGAGTACAATTACATTAAAATAACATGTAATTGTTTTTTTTTTTTTTGGTTACGTACAAGGATAAGAATATCATAGTAATACAATACTAAAACTGAGAGCCTCCTGAATCAAGGATTAGAAGTGTCACTGGGCTACATGTCTCTTGGCAAAGTGCAATAATTAAGTATACAAAATTATATTGCATTTACGAGGTTCCACAAGTTGTATACCTTCAAAATGTGAGAAAAATTAAATATGCTATCATCAATAAAATTTAAAATACAAGATTTTTTTTTTAAATTTTTACTCTTCTTACTAAACTCCTCATAATATACATCAATCATAAATTTGCCGAATATATATATATATATATATATATATATATATATATAGAGAAACGATCCGGTTAGCATATGCTTACATAAGTTTATGTAAGCATGAAACAAATAAATAACCATTGGACTATATGCTATATTATGTATATCAAGCATGGAAAAAATCACAATGATCCAACAGTCAAATTCTCAGAAATATCATTGAGAAAAACTATGACAATTTTCAGTAGTCATAGTTTTTCTGGTCTATATTTTGAGATATTTATATTGGATCACCGTGATTTTTGAAGTGCATATATGATATCCATAAGAAGAATATATAATCAAATGGTCAGTTTTTCAAAATATGTGTCATTATGCTTACACAACTTATATGAGCACATGTTGACAGGATCAGGACTGTATATATATGTGTGTGTGTGTGTGTGTGTGTGTGTGTGTGTTAAAAATCACAATAATCCGAGTCAAAATCTCAAAATATATACTATGAAAAACTATGACCGTTGGAAACTGTCACAGTTTTTCTTAATAACATTTCCGAGAAACCGACCGTTAAATCACTATGATTTTTGGCAACATGATATGCATAAGTATAGTATCTAATCCAACGATCAATTTTTCAAAATATGTATCTTAGAATTATCTATTAGCTTCATACTTACATGAGGCTATAGAAGCATATGTTGATAGGATCAGTTATACACACACACACACACACACACAAAAACCATCCGGTTAGCATATGCTTACATAAGTTAATGTAAGCATGAAGTTAGAAGATAATTGTGAGATATTTGTTTCGAAAAACTAACCGTTGGACTAGATACTATATAACGTATATCATGTATAGCAAAAATCACAATGATCCAACAGTCAAGTTTTCAGAAATATCATTAAGAAAAACTGTGACAATTTTCAGCAGTCATAGTTTTTTGGGTCTATATTTTGATATATTTATATTGAATTACCGTGATTTTTATCATGCATATATGACATTCATAAGAAGAATATATAATCCAATGGTCAGTTTTTCAAAATATGTATCCACAATTATATAATTTATATATTAGCTATTAGCTTCATGCTTACATAACTTATCTATCCACATGTTGACACGATCGGGACTATATATATATATATATATATATATATATACAAACTTGATCCATTAAGATCCGAACCTTAAATTAATTTGGGGTCCACTCACCATTTCTCACACAACCGATGGTATTTTGAAAAGACAGCCGTTGGATTAGATAATCTTCTTATATATGTTATGCCTGTCAAAAATTACATTGATCCAACAATCGATTTTCAAAAAACAGTCCTTGAAACACTCTAACAGTATTTACCATTGGATGTTGTAACATCTATCTAGAAAACCGACCGTTGGATCACTGTGATTATTGGCAAACATAACATACATCTAATCCAACGGTCGGTTTTTCAAAATACCAATCCCAATGAAAAGTGGACCTTAAATTAAGCTTTAGGTTCGGACCTTAATGGATCATCTCTCTCTCTCTCTCTCTCTCTCTCTCTCTCCCTATATATATATATATATATATACACAAGGGCGGAGCCAGGATTTTGTCTTGTGGGATGCCGAAATTAAAAACAAAAATTTCAAAGTTCAAACACAATGAATATATTAAGTCTCAATAATGACCAAATGATTCTTTTTTAGTATATTTTAAGCCAATTATCAATCAAAATGGACTCGACCGTTCTTTCAAATTCCGAAAGTCATTTATGATTGATTCTATACTAAATTTCATGACAATTTTTTTTTTTTAATGTACAAAATCAAAAAGTCTGTAAGAAACTCATTCTCCATTTTATCGCGAAGCCTAATTTTTATAATATTCATGGCTGAAAATGAACATTTTGTAGTTGGTAGAAACTAGAGGTGAGAGTTAGAACTCTAGATGCAGAAAAAATGAGTACATTGTCGTCTGTCTATTTGTTAGAAACCGGAAAGGGGAAGGAGACGTTGTATAAAAAGTAGAAAGGAGAGAATCTTTTAAGTAATCAAATAGATTTTTGTGTTTCTTTTGCATTTTGTGTTGGGAATTAGAGTGGCAGACTCTGCCAACGGGAAGTCTTTTGGTTTTGGTCTACTAAAGTGGCTTGAGGAAAGGGGTGCCACTAGAATATTGGGGGTGCCACTATAAAAACTATATATATATATATATATATATATATATATATATATATATATAGAGAGAGAGAGAGTCGTGATAGCATCAGGTGCACCTGATGTAGCCTTGCCTCAGGTGACCAATTCCATCCGTCTGAACTAAATGTAAGGCTGAGATTAGAAAGGGATTAAATTCACGCGGTTAGTGCCCGACCCGATTCAGCCCGATTTGTCTTGGATATTAATTTTTTACGTCATTTCTCACTCCTCAATCACTCATATTCTTCTGCGTATCTCTCTTCTTTCCCATTAACCCATCCCATCTCGTCAATTACTCCTCTTCTTCTCCGTATCTCTCCTCTTTCCCATTAACCCATACCATCTCGCCAATGCTAATGTAGTTGAACCTAATACTCCCGGTCACTGAAACCCCTCTTCTCCCAAATGAAACCATAGCTCTCCCCTCTCTCATGTCGAATCAAGTTGTAAATCAATAAAGTTTTGACACAGTTCAAGCATATCTCAGTTTTTGACACAGTTCATTGAAGAAGAAAGTTTAGTTTGAATTATTTCTTGTTTATGTTTTGCGCGAAGATTAAATTTTATAGTGATTATCAAAATCAATCATTTTATTGCGTGATGTTATTTTATCTAAATTTAATTTTTACTGCGGTTCAATCTGCTAGGACATTTTACATTGAAATGATTATTGCAATAAGAATTTATTTCGGATAATGAGATGAACTGATGGAAATGTTAGTGTTGTTTTTTATTTTTTTTAATCAATATTTGTGAACGTAAAAAAAAAAAATGCAGAATAGATGTGTTTGGTTGTTGGTAAAGATCATAGAAAGAAGGAAAACAAATGGGTTTGATTCATTCTCTATTTTGAAATTCCCAAAATGGGTTAGCGCAACTTCAAGTTGCACAAAGGTGAAAGTATCTGAAACGGTGCGTTTTAGATTAGAATTTTGGAGATTAGAATTTTAGCGAGTGCGTTTTAGAATTTTAGTGCAAATTCAAGTTGCGCTAAGGGAATGGGTTTTCTAAATAGTTTTTTTAAGTTGGCTTCAGTTGGGGCAAAATTGCAAAATTGTACCAAATGAAATGCTTATTATTATTTTTTTTTTACATAAAAAAAATAAATAGAAACATTAGTGGTGTCCTATCTCCCTGTGGTGTCCCAATAAACTTTTTTAAAATTTTTCCAATTGTGAGTAACTTGAAGGTTTTTCCTTTTTTTGAAATTATTTTTAAAAAAATGGGTTAAAAAACTTCCAAACTAAGGTGTGATGGTTTGGGGGACAATAAATGAGATTTTGAACATTGTATTAACCCGTGCACAAGTAAATTTTAAAGTCCTAAAACAAAACAATGATAATTTCTAAGGAAATTTCAAAAGAAACTTCACAGATTTTGGGCTTTATTTTCATATGATTTAACGGATATTTTGGAGAGTTTATAAATATGTCTTGAATGTTAGAATGGGATTTCTAACTAATTGGTTGGAAACTAGAATTGCATTACCTTTTATTATGCTGGCAATTGTTTTGTCATAATACATATGGGTTTATCATAATATAACATGGCAAGTCACAATTGTTATTGTTTTACTATACCTTTGAGATATTTTATTAAACATTTACATGAATTAGAATTTGATATTTGTAAATTAAAATTTATATGAAAGTAATGCAGTTCGGGCTTTTTTTTTTTTTTTGTACGATTTATTATAGGTGATATGGATTTTGAAGGTATCAATTTATCCAGCAACAACGAACCTCTCTCTCCGATTAGTCGTGACAATTCTTCCAATACGTACATACCCGAAGTTAGGCATGAACGTAAACCCAAAATTGGACAAGAGTTTGCTTCTTTAGACGAAGCCAATGCTTTCTATAATGATTATACAAGGGAGGCTGGATTTAGTATTCGGATTGGTTCTAGTAGGAAGTGTAAGAAAAATGGCAGAGAGAATGAAATCACAATGAAGGAATATGTGTGCTTTAGGGAAGGTGAGAAAGTGATTAAAAAAGGAGGTGAGGGTATAAGACATCGTGGAAACTTTCGAGGGGGTTGCAAGGCAAGACTTCAAGTTGTGAAGTCAGAAACCGATACAGTTTTCAAAGTGCATAAATTTGATGAGGGTCACAACCATGATCTCATGTGCCCAACGAAAGTTCCATTCTTGAGATCCCATCGTCACGTTAGTCATGTTAAAAAGTGTCTCACACAACAATTTATGGCTGCTAACATCCCAACTTGTCAACGAATGAGTTTTCTTGAGCTTCAAGCTGGCGGCTTAGGGAATGTTGGGTGTTTAGAGAAAGATATTAGAAATGAAATCGGTAGAATGAGAAAGTTAACAGATGGCAAGGATTCTGATTTGGTGCATGAATATTTTTTGGCGGAAAAAGCGAAGAACCCGTCCTTTTGTTTTGTGATCGAGGCTGACGATGCTGGAAATGTTACTCATATATTTTGGGCAGACGGTAAAATGCGAATGGCATATTCGCATTTTGGCGATGTAGTTGTCTTTGACACTACATATCAAACAAACAAATATGGAATGATTTTTGCACCTTTTCTGGGTGTCAATAACCACTGGCATACTGTCACCTTTGCGGGTGCATTCCTTAGTGACGAGTCCGTCAGCTCATTTGAGTGGCTAATTAGCCAACTCTTAAAATTCATGCCTAGACATAAGTTATATAAGCATGAATCCCATAAATAATTATGGGATGCATATTTTGAAAAACTGACCATTGGATTAGATATTATATTTATAGATGTATTGCATGCCAAAATTAATAATAGTGATCTAATGTCAGAATTTCAAAATATAACTATAAAAGACTGCATGTGACTGCTAAAAACTGTAACAGTTTTTTTTCATTGACATTTCTAAGAAACTAACCAATCTATCATTGTGATTTTTGACATACATGACATGCATATGTATAGTATCTAATCTAATGGTAAGTTTTTTCAAATATTTATCCCATAATTATCTATGGGCTTCATATTACATAAATTTATATGAACATATGCTGACTGAATCATTTTTGTATATATGTATACATATCTACAAAATTTTCGTGTTTGGGACACTACCCTTGAATCATTGTATATGTTTGTTGAGTGGTTTGCCAAATCCTTTCTTTTGAATTACAAATCAACAACCTTTCGACTTCTAAAATGGCCAATTACAATACTTTTTAAAGTCTAGTTATAAAAGAATACAAAACATTTAACATACATTTTTTTTTTTTTTATAGAAAATCAATTTAGCTAGTATTTATTAATAATAAAAAATAGTAGAATTGTAAGGTAAATATATAATAACTTGATTAAAAAAGGGTAAAATACAGAAAACACTCCTAAGATTTTTTACAGGTTTCACTTTGGTTCCTATACTATAAAACGTGTCAAAATGGTCTCTAAACTGTTGGTTTGTTTCATTTTGGTGCTTATATAAACTACTTCAAAATGGTCTCTAAAGTATTGGTCGATTTCACTTTTATCCCTATGCAATAAAATGCATCAAAATGGTTCCTAAAGTTAATTCCATTTCGCTTTCATCTTCATCGTCATTGTGTGTTTAAAAAAATGAGATAAAGAAGTACGTGCATCACTCACTGCATTAATATTAATTCAAACTATCTAAAGTATTCTTATATATTGGTGAATTGCCAAAATCAAAGCATTTTATGCACTATTTAGTCATTAATTCTGTGAATTCTATGCAATAATTTGTCTACAAATACTTTAGAAATTATTTTGATGTGTTTTATAGTACAGTGATTAAAGTGAAACCGATCAATACTTTAAAGACTATTGTGACGCATTTTATAGTATAGGGACTAAAGTGAAATATGGTAATACTTTAGGGACCATTTTGATGCATTTTTTAACATAGGAACTAAAGTGAAACCTGACCCAAACAATAGGGGTATTTTCTGTAATTTGAGCTTAAAACAAGCAATATGATAAAAGGGTGGGGCTATATACAACCCACCTTTTACTGAAGGCAGCCCATTTTCTAAGTAGAACCCACTCATTTGTATTTTTACTAAAGGTAGCACAATAAAAATTTAATTAATATACCCATTTTATCCCATTACATAACATAAATACTATAAGCAACCCATACCCCAACACCAAACTTAAAACATATTACCCCAACACTTTCATTTTAGGTTCGTTTGTATATTATTGGTAAACATCATATTTGGAATAAACTTACTTCAAAACATGAAAAGTAGCGTTTTATAACCATTATGGTATAATGGTGTTACGAAAAAACCCATGTTTTGATCGGAAAATTGAAAAAAAAAAAATCTGTGTTCGTGTTCACATTTGGACTGGTAATGCCGAATATGAAGCTTTAATATTCGGTAAGTTAATGCCGAATATGAATGTTTACTATTCGGCAATAGCTTTAGGAAGACTGCAAACTACATTCGATTTTTTGAAGTGGAATATAGTGTTTCATATTCGACACTAACTTACCGAATATTAAAGCGTCATATTCAGCATTAGCAGTCCAAACACACACACACACACACACACACACACACACACACATATATATATATTTCAATTTTTCGATCAAAACATGGGTTTTTTCGTAACACCATTATATCATAATGGTTATAAAACGCTACTTATCATGTTTTGAAGTAAGTTTATTCCAAATATGATGTTTACTAATAATATACGAACAAACCTAAAATGAAAGTGTTGGGGTAATATGTTTTAGGTTTAGTGTTGGGGATAATGGGTTGCAAATAGAATTGTGCCTTGTATTTAGACTTGGGGCATTTATGGCATTTTAAAACTTTTGTTTTGTATAGTAATGGGTTGCCTAAAAATTAGTTGGCTGTAGTTAGAAAATGGTAAATTTGAAAAAATAAAAATTTTAAATGGGATGCCTTCATTAAAACGGTGGGCTGTAAATAACTCCTCCCATGATAAAATACTAACAATTAACTAAAATATTTATCAAATATGAGCTAATTCAATGGTTCATGCCTCTCCCTTTATGGGATGATGTTCCCTTTTCTTAACCGACTACTAATCCTATTAATGTATATCACGTGGCAAAAAAAAAAAATGAAAAAAACCTAAAAGATTTATCCTCGTGGAACAATTTCTTGGCTCCGTCCTAAGTACAGGTGACATATTCAATTATTAGTGTTTCAACTCATCTCAGAAGCCCACACAAGCTACTAAGGCCTTTTTTATTAGTGTTTCACCTAACTCTTAAATGACTAATTTAAAGAATTAAAGTCTCCATTGAATTTTATTTTTATATAAAATAATTAATGTATGAGTATGGTAAAATATATAAAAATTAAAAATTAAGGTGATGGAATGGAATGGAAATGGAAAATTTCATTCGTCCTCCCTAGTGCATCTGATCAATTTGGAACAACTATTTGGAAAAATCGGCTATTGGATTTGATGTTCCACTTATACTTATCATGAATGCAAAAAATTTCATTGATTTGATGGTCGGTTTTTGCAATTTAAAAAAAAAAAAATTGTAAACAATAATAAAAAAATTGTGAAAAATCATCACAGTTTATTTTTTGAAAAACTGACCGTTGGATCAATGTGATTTTTTGCATTCATGATATATATATATATATAAGTGTGACATCAAATCAAATGGTTGGTTTCTCGAAATAACTATTCCAAGTTGGTTAGATACACTAGGGAGGACAAAGAAGAAGGATAAAAAGAGATGACGAATAGAATTGTTCAATGGAAAACTTAAAAGGACAATTTTATTCGCCCTCCCTCTTTGTCCTCCCTAGTGCACCTGACCAACTTGAATAAACTATTTCAATAAATTGACTGTTGGATTTGATGCTCCACTTATACATATCATGAATGCAAAAAATCACATTGATCCAACCGATTTTTCACTAAATAGCGGTTGAGGTCATTGACCACGCACGTATATAGTCAACGAAACTCTATTCGCACGAGTGACGCATTCTCTTTCACAAACTCGGTGCCCTAAAACCTCTCAATACAAAAATCACCCAGAGGAAAGCTAGGGTTTAAGGTTTATCTCTCCTACCCGTCTTCTCCTATATCACTCGAAGAGAAAGAAAAGATGTTTCCAGGAATGTTTGCGCGTAAACCAGACAAGGCGGTGGCTCTGAAGCAGCTACGGACTCATGTGGCCATGTTCGGGGCATGGGTCGCCGTCGTTCGACTCACTCCTTATATTCTCCATTACTTCTCCGATGAAAAAGAAGAGCTCAAGCTTGAATTCTAGTTCCTTCTCTTTCCCATCTCATCCTTATGAGGTAACCCAGAAACAAAAAGGATGTTAAAATTCCTCTTTTGGTATCTGCACTTGTATGTATGTATGTATGTATGTATGCATGTATTGTGTTGTGGGTGGTGGGGGTTTAAGATTTTTTTTGGATTGAACTGGAAAGTGGGCATTCTCTATTTATTCTGATTTTTTGAAGTTCATGATCTGTATGTGAATGAAGCTTCTATTTTTTTTTTTAATGGTGATTTGGGGCTTTTCTGTGGTTATTGAGTTGTGCAAATACGGGGTTGTGTATTGTTTTGTGGCTGGTGGTGGGGGTTTAAGATTATCTGTTTTTAGATTAGATTAGGAAGTGGGATTGTTATAATTATTCTTATTTTCGTGAAATTTATGAATAAAACTTCTATTATGTGAATCATGGTGTGGGGTTTTCTGTTATTACATGGATTGTTTGTGCAAATTGTGTGAAATTTATGAATAAAACTTCTATTATGTGAATCATGGTGTGGGGTTTTCTGTTATTACATGGATTGTTTGTGCAAATTGTGAGTTTTGTATTACTCTCCTGTGCATGGATTTAATATTGACTGTTAGGTCTGCTGGTAAGTTAGAAGCGGAATGAATTGCTTTTTAGGAGCAAAGAAAGTAATCATTGGGCTCCAGGTTATGGAAGAGGGTTTGGATAACAGGTAGATAATGCGGTGCAAATGCTGGACAATTGTAGTTTTTGAGTCTACTTGTCTAGGGAGAGATTATAGTGCTTGATTCTGAGTCTTGCATGCAATAATACGGTGTTGGAAGGTGTGATCTTGATTAGATCTAGTTTGAGGTTTAGAGTCGAAAGAAATCCCTGTAGCTCTGAGAATTAATTTTCAGAAATGTGATGGGAGTTTTAGACTATTGGAATGGAACTCTCTCTCTTTTAGATGCTGATCATTTGGAATGAATAAAAAATAAGGTGGATGATGGAGTACGAGAAACACCCTTATTCTTCTTGCAGTATGTTATGATGATGGATGATTCTTCTATAGGGATACAGTCTAGTGACGAGGGGATACAAAAAGTGTACATCTGGAACTCCCAATCGAAAGTGGTAAGTTCCATATATGAGCTACTGTGCCAACATCGAAACTTGAGTAGCTTACTTATATCTAAGGCTGAGATTCTGAGTAGCAGATTGAGCTCGATGAATGGGAGGTGACCCTAGGGGATGAAATAATGGAAAAGTGTCGATGGCCGCATATTCTTTACTATTGGATGAAGATGGATGATCTGTTGACCATGACGAGATTTTTTGATGCCAAACTTTTAGGTTAAAACAAGTTGGTATTTCCTATGAATTTCCTCCTGGAACTTAAAGTAGGTTTGTTTGTCATAGACCTTACTGTAGGCAATATTCAACTCAAGTTCATGAATAGTGAGGACTGCGACTCCCTACCAAGACAACCTCTGGTTGGCCTGGGTCACTTTATTACTGCGAGTTTATCGTACTGGGAGATTCTTCAATCTGCTGCCACCTCAATGTCAGTGGTGGTGTGGTGCCCATCTAACATTTCAATGAGGACATTCTAATGCCAATTGGCAATGCTTTAGATGTGAAACAGTCTGAGTTGACATCATCTGGGCCACAATGAATGTCTCTACGTGGAAGTGGATTTGTGAAGACTCTTGATTCCAAAATTCCTTTTTAGGCGATTCTCGGTTTACACATTGTTGACAGTCAAAATATGCATGGTTTAGTCAAAATAAGACCAAGTCAAAGATGACATGT